>APFE030930090.1:91286-148504 GCA_000404065.3 Pinus taeda
AGGGCCTCAAAACGGCTCCGGAAGTTCAGGACCCGAAAAACTGCTAAAAATAGTAAGTTGTGCTACAATTAAGGAAACTGAAAATGCTGAGAAAGACGATAGTGGGGGTCCAGGTAGACTTGGCAGGTGGCCACCAATATCCACCTGGATCAATTGGACCACATAAATCTGAATGAATAAGTTCAAGCTTCCTATGTGCTCTTGAATGTGAATCATGAAAAGACTGTTTGCTATGCTTTCCTAGAATGCAGGCATCACATTGCTTAAGTTTTCTAGGAATTGTAGGCAAACCAGCAACACCATTTTTCTTCAATAAGCGGAGACTGTCATAGTTTAAATGTCCAAATCTAGCATGCCATAATACACTTGATGGAAGTGTACCTTCTTCATGATGAGAAATATATGAGAAATGTTGTGCATGAGCAGATGTTCCTTGCAGTTTGAAAAGTCTTTCTTCTTCTATTCCCCTCATGACAAGTGAGTGATCAGATGCTTTTCTTACCTCAAGCTTGCCATCAAACATATGAATGGAGTGACCTTGCTGGCGGATGTGGACCAAGGAGAGCAAGTTTCTCTTGAGCTGTGGGAGATATAGAACATGATCCAGAAGAAAGTCTGAGAGACCAGGTAGTTTAAGCCTGATTGTGCCAAGCCCTGATGGCTTGATTTTTGACTGATCTGCAAAGTATACTACTCCATCAACATTGTTAGTGAAATCTTTAAAAAAATCTTTTCTATGAGTCATGTGACAGGTTGCTCCTGAATCAAGCAGCCAGTCATTTTTCCAGGAAGCAAGTGAAGTATTAAACAAATCTTCATATACTCCAATGTTACATTGTGCCTCAACATAGTGAGCGGATTCAGGTGCTTTACCTTTGTCTGTATCGTCAGTTTTACCTTTTTGTTGGTTTCTTCTCTGCTCAATTTTGTCCCATGGTAGCTTGCATGTAGAGGCATCATGTGATCCATTTCTTTTTCAACGAACACAATGTAAATCTGCCTTTTCTCCTTGAGAATGTCTGCCCCACTGCCTCTGAAATATCTACCTCTTCATCTTCGTCCACCTCTTCCTCTTGTAGAATCTTGAGCAGGATGCTTTTCTTTATGAGCAAGGCACACAGTCTCTTCAGAAGATTCAGGGGCTGTCTTCTTTCCAAAGGCTTTTTCTCTTTCAGCAAACTTTTTCACAAGAGAGTCAAAGGTTATATCTTTGAGATTTCCATTTGCTTGCAAAGACTCAAGATAATTGGAGTATGTAGGATAAAGTGCCTTGAGAAAAGCAATAAGAGAGATATCCAGCTCAACCTTAGTGGATTTGATATCATGCATTATAGACTTTATTTCAGATGCAAGAGCAAGAAGATCATTATTTTGCAGTTCAAGAGTGAAGAGTTTAATCATGAGTTGGACGACTTCAAGTGCAGAATGTGAGTCATAGAGTTCTTTCAGCTTTTGTAAAGCTTCAAAGGTAGTTGAATATGATGAAATGTGGCAACTCACCTCTTTATTTATAGATGCTGCGATTAATGCATAAGCTTTGCTGTTCTTGTTTTCCCACATGGCAAGCTCTTTGTCTGAGGTGGGCTTTTCTGGGTCACTGTCTCCTTCTTCGACACACACTCCTTTCCACAACTCATTGAAGATGATGGTGTGTTGTATCATTCTGGACCAATCAGGATAGTTCTCCTTGCCAGTGAGAACTATTCCTACAATAGAGATGATTGAATGCATTCTGTAAAAGATTACTTCTGCTGATAGAAAAAGTAATTCTGCTGATAGAAAAAAAATACTTTATGCACTATGTTTATTCAAATCCTTCCAATGTTTGATATCAGCATTTCATTGAAATGTTATGTACATATCACTTCAATCATTTTAATGCTCTAACTTTAGGACGCAGCAGGATAACATTACCATTCAAATGATTTGAATGAAAAAAACAGCGCTTTGGCACTTGACAAAACAGCGCTTTGAAACTTGACAAAACAGCGCTTTGGCACTTGACAAAACAACGCTTTGAAACAACACTTATCAAGCTAGACAAATGTAAATTACTCCATGGATTGCGCTCACACAGAAGAGAAAGAACAAATCGATCTTGCTTCGCTCTCAAGCCAAAAGTTCATCTTTGATTAATTATGCTTTCAAAATGGATTATTCTTCAGATATACATGGGGACATGGGCAATTAAACTGCTGGGTTCTACTCTTAACCCAAGTTTGACCCACGTACCGTCACCATTTTGGACTCGATTTCAACAATTAAGAATCATTAAACTTTGTCAATTGACACCGCCTACACATATGAATATACAGACGACTGCATACATACAGAAATCAAAGTGCAAATATATTGATTGATTATGTGATCGCCACGGCACCCAGTTTGTGCGTTAACCATTTGGACTCTTCCATTTCGTCAATTTTCTTAAAGCAAAGCCGAGGTAGGATACCAATATAGCGTTAAAAACTCACGCTGAAAGTGGAAAGGATACCAATACAGCGTTAAAATTATAAGATTCAGTTTCAACTACCATACCAATACAGCGTTAAAAAATATAAAACAATGAGACAGGCCCTTGCTGCGTGGAGGCACCAGTTTGGGTTCAATGCCCACTAACAGACAACACCTTTTTTTTTTAAAATACAGACAGACAGCGTACGCCAGAACGAATGCGTGCCAAAATCCATTTCAATCCAGGAGCTTAGCTTTGTAAAGGGTGTCGTGGACTCTGAAGACTTTCCAGATGCGTTAATACAAATGACAGATGCGTTAATGGACAGAGCCCAGAGGTGCAGGAATATGGAACGGTTTTGGATTCTGAGCGAATTCAGGGCAGCGCAGGTATGGCAGAACAACAGAGGTGTTTGAGGACAGAGCTCAGGTCAGAACGACAGAGGACAGCAGCAGAAATGAAGGGAGTTACAACTATTTTAAGAACTGGCTCTGATACCATGTCAGGCCAGGCAGTAACTCTCCAAAGGCAGTAAAACTGATTCGTTTATTTCATTAGGTAGCTATTGTTATATACAAGAATGTGACTGCTCAGTTCATCTTCTTGATGACCGTTCACATTCCAAATTCACCCAATCGCAGAGGATTAGGTGTCAACATACGCTAACTACATGGTATTTCATAAGTATTTGAGACATATGTTGAGATTAGATTGGTGAAGACCAAATTCAGATAGCGCTGTTGCCTTTCCATGTAAAACAATTCAAGAACGTTGTGGAAAAATTGATGAGGAAGAGATTTGAAATTTTTTGAGAATGCATTGCTGATCTATGTCTTATATGTTCATTAAAGATAAAGACAGTACAAAGCCCTGTATGGAGAGAATGCCCTTTTGAATTGTAATTTTTAAAAAATTACCACCAAAAGTACAATTTTACTGTATATTGGCAGAAGTATTTTTCTATCAGCAGAGGTAATTTTTTATAGAAAGCATTCAATCATATCCATGGTGGGAATAGTTCTCACTGGTAAGGAGAACTATCCTGAATGGTCCCGGATGATAAAACACACCCTCATTTTCAATGAGTTGTGGAAAGGAGTGTGTGTCGGAGACGGAGACAATGAACCAGAACAGCCTATCTCAGACAAAGAGCTCGTCATTTGGGAAAACAAGAACATCAAAGCTTATGCATTAATCGCAACATTTGTAAATTAAGAGGTGAGTCGCCATATTTTGTCATTTTCAACTACCTTTGAAGCCTTACAAAAGCTGAAAGAACTCTATGACTCACATTTTGCACTTGAAGTTGTTCAACTCATGATTAAACTCTTCACTCTGGAACTGCAAAATAATGATCCTCCTTGCATCTGAAGTAAAGTCTATGATGTATGATATCAAATCCACTAAGGTTGAATTGGATATTCCTCTTATTGCTTTTCTCAAGGCACTTTATCCTACTTACTCCAATTATCTTGAGTCAATGTAAGCAAATGGAAATCTCAAAGATATAACCTTTGACTCTCTTGTGAAAAAAGTTTGCTGAAAAAGAGAAAGATTTTGGAAAGAAGACAATCCCTAAATCTTCTGAAGAGGTTGTGTGCTTTGCTCATAAAGAAAATCATCCTTCTCAAGATTCTACAAGAGGAAGAGGTGGATGAAGAGGAAGAGGAAGATACTTCAGAGGCAGGGGGGGCAGACATCCTCAAGGAGAAAAGGCAGATTTACATTGTATTCGCTGCAAAAGAAATGGATCACATGATGCCTTTACATGCAAGCTACCATGGGACAAAATTGAGCAGAGAAGAAACCAACAGAAAGGTAAAACTGATGATACAGACAAAGGTAAAGCACCTGAATCCACTCACTATGTTGAGGCACAATGTAAAATTGGAGTAAATGAAGATTTGTTTAATACTTCACTTGCTTCCTGGAAAAATGATTGGCTGCTTGATTCAGGAGCAACCTGTCACATGACTCATAGAAAAGATTTTTTTGAAGATTTCACTGACAATGTTGATGGAGTAGTATACTTTGCAGATCAGTCAAAAATCAAGCCATCAGGGCTTGGCACAATCAGGCTTAAACTGCCTGGTCTCTCAGACTTTCTTCTTGATCATGTTCTATATCTCCCATAGCTCAAGAGAAACTTTCTTTCCTTGGTCCACATCCGCCAGCAAGGTCACTCCATTCATATGTTTGATGGAAAGCTTGAGGTAACAAAAGCATCTGATCACTCACTTGTCATGAGGGGAATAGAAGAAGAAATACTTTTCAAACTGCAAGGAACATCTGCTCATGCACAAAATTTCTCATATATTTCTCATCATGAAGAAGGTACACTTCCATCTAGTTTATTATGACATGCTAGATTTGGACATTTAGACTATGATAGTCTCTGCTTATTGAAGAAAAATGGTGTTGCTGGTTTGCGTACAATTCCTAGAAAACTTAAGCAATGTGATGCTTGCATTCTAGGAAAGCATAGCAAACAACCTTTTCATGACTCACATTCAAGAGCACATAGGAAGCTTGAACTTATTTATTCAGATTTATGTGGTCCAATGCCTGTTTCTTCTACAAATGGAAATAAATATATCATGACATTTATTGATGACTACACCAGAATGTGTTGGGTTTATTTATTGAAGAACAAATTTGATGCTTTTCAAACATTCAAGAATTTTCATAAATGGATTGAAAATGATGCACAATCTCATATTAGGTCCATTCGCACTGATAATGAAAAATAATACACATCAAATGAATTTGAAAACTATCTTCACCAACATGGGATCAAACATCAAACAGTTGTACCTTATAATCCCCAATAGAATGGTGTCGCTTAAAGAATGAATAGGACAATCTTAAATATGGTACGATCCATGCTCTTCTTCAAAAATGTAAAGATAATGTTTTGGGCTGATGCTATTCTATGTGTTGCATATATAAAGAATAGATATCCATCTAATGCTATTAGAAACAAGACTCCATATGAAATGTGGTATGGACATGTTCCTTCGGTAAAGCATCTTAGGGTCTTTGGTTCCACCTGTTAAGCCTTGATACCAAAGGTACATAGAAACAAACTTGGTGCTAGAAGTCGTAAATGTATCTTCCTGGGGTATTCAAACACCTCCAAAGCATACTGTCTCTATGATGAAGTAAATAAAAAGTTTGTTGTATCTAGAGATGTAATTTTTCTTGAATCATCCAAAATTGACAATGTTGTTGAGTGACAACTTGATTGCTTGGATAGATTCGCAAAAGCAAAGTCATTTCAAGAATTTGATAAGCAGATTCCACATCTTGAAGGGGGGATTCCTATACTAGATCAACATGTGGAATCTTCCTCTGAGGAACACTCTCCCCCGCATGAAACTCCAACAACAAATGATGCTTTAAGTGATGTGATTGATAGAATTGGGAGACTCAATCTTGATTCAGTCCCAACTCAATCAATGGAGCAGCCTGGACCATCTGAGAAAGGTCCCCCAAAGTGGCTGACAAAGACATTTGAAAGTGTTCATCCTGATGAGGTTGGAAAGACAGGAACTAGAAATTCAAACTAACAAAATGGAGGTGATGTAGATGACTCTAATTCACCTATTGATATGGATGTTTCTTATGATAGTGAATTGAACTTGTCTACAGATTTTGAACCAACTTCCTTCAAAGAAGTTGCTTCTCATGAGGAATGGAAAGAAGCGATGCAAAAGGAGTATGATGCCCTCATAAAGAATGGCACTTGGAAGATGGTTGATCCTCCATTAGGAACCAAACCAATTGGCTGCAAGTGGGTCTACAAGAACAAGTATAAAGTTGATGGCTCACTTGACAAGCACAAAGCTAGGCTTGTGGCAAAAGGTTTTGCACAAAAGCAAGGGGTCGATTATGAGGAGACTTTTTGCCCCCACAGCAAAATGGGCTACCATCCAGACACTCTTTGCCCTAGCAGCTCAAAACGGTTGGAAAGTCCATCAAATGGATGTAAAAGTTGCTTTCTTGAATGGAGATCTAAAAGAGAATGTTTTTATGTCCCAGCCTGAAGGATTTGCTGTAAAAGGACATGAACATAAAGTATGCAAACTTGTGAAGTCCTTTTATGGCCTCAAACAAGCATTGCGAGCCTGGTATAAAAAACTAACTGAGCATCTTTTGAAACTCAATTCAAACATTATGATCTTGATGATGCAATTTTATTTGTCAAGAAAGTTGGCAAAACAGTTGTATATCTTGTGGTATATGTAGATGATCTTTTGATGACAGGAAACAATGAATGCTACATTGCATGCATAAAGAAGGAATTGGGGAAAAGTTTTGAAATCACTGATTTGGGCTATGTTCATTACTATCTTGGTATTGAAGTAACCCAACATCCGAAGTCCATATTTCTTTCTCAAAAGAAGTACATTGGAGTTTTGTTGAATAGATTTGGCATGAAAGAATGTAATCCTCTTACTACTCCATTGGAACAAAACTTAAAGCTCACATCTATTGAAGGAAAAGAATTTGAGGATGCAACAAAGTATACACAGCTTGTAGGAAGTCTCAACTACCTAACTACTACCAGACTAGACATTTTGCTTACTATTGGAATCCTCTCGAGGTTTATGCAAAAGCCTTGTGAGGGACATTGGTCTGTTGCAAAAAGAGTTCTAAGGTACTTGAAGGGAACTCAAGACTTTGGAATCAAGTATACACAGGTGGACGACTTCAACTTGATTGGATACTCTGATTCAGACTGCAATGGAGACAAAGAAATTGGGGTATCTACTTCAGGATATGTTATGAGTCTTGGATCAAGAGCTGTCTCTTGGAGATCATGCAAACAATCAGTTCCAGCGGATTCCACAACAGAAGCAGAATACGTGGCAGTGGCAGAAGCAACAAAAGAAATTGTGTGGCTCAGGAAAATTCTTGAAGATTTGCAGGTAAAACAAGTACAGTCAACTCCACTCATGATTGAAAATACCTCTGCAATAAAGTTGGCCAAGAACCCAAAGTTCCATGTTCGAACGAAGCACATCAATATTAAATATCATCTGATTCGGCATCATGTTGAGGCCAAAACAATCCATCTCTTTCATTGTTCCACTAATGAGCAAATTGCAGAAATCTTCACCAAAGCGCTTGGAAGAGAAAAGCTTGAACGATTCAGAATGATGCTTGGACTCACTAACATCCCTTCAGATTAAGGGGGGGAATGTTGACACCTAATCATGAGGCTTGGGTGAATATGATGTAAATAAATAATAAGTAATATGAACAGTGATCGGGAGATGAAATGAACAGTGTCTCCCTAATGTATATAATAAAGACCAACCTGAAGTAATGTAATATACAAATCAATTTGTCTTAAGGAGTTACTTCCTGGTCTGACAATTTTGACTAGTGGGAGGCACCAACTGATTCTGGAATTGATGCTAATTTCGTGGGTAAAAACGTGGGAGCTTTTCAAGGAGATTTCACTGTGAATGACATTGCTAATCTGTGGATGTTTTTATAAAATAATTCAGTATGCATCTAGTTTTGAGATATTCAACACTATTTAATGAAGGAAATTTCTTTCATCGATTCCATGTATGACAAAGAAAATCGTTGTATAGATTTATATGAAAAAAGTATAGAAACCAGTGGAGAAACCTGAATATGTAGTATGAAAGCCATGACATGGAAATACACTGTGGTTATTTTAATCCATAGGTTTGTATATATCTGATAATGAATTTTGGAAATAATTTAATTCTTAACTGAGTTCATTGGGTTATTCTTTCTGAATTCCAAATTTGATTTGTTTATGAATTCCAAATTTCATTAGGTTATTCTTTATGTATATACCTATATTGTTAATGTTCATTACAAAAAATTTCTGGTTAATTCTTCTGATATTGAAAAGAATTTCGGAACGCTTTTGAACTGAATAAAGCATCGCCTTCAATATGCACTTAACGCGTTTTTATCTTGGGTAATGATGCTCCCAAGCCATCGCCTGTGGCAATCTTCAAGCCACGTTTACACACCAATTTTTTGAGAATAAAACTACAAATATTTCATACAAGATATTGGGCTTGCATAGTGTTTTAGAGAGATGAAATCTATGGAAAGCGAGCTTTATGCACCTGCTCCACGACGAATTTTCACAGCGCAAACTTGAAGGTCGAGATAAATTTGTCATATTTGAAGCGACTTTGTAATCAGTGGAAAATATATTGAATGGGTTTTTTGTCGTATTAGATCTTACATTTGTCCAGTGGAAAATACTTTTACTGTTTTTCCTAATCATTCGATTTTGGAAGCATCAATTTGTCATGTCTTTAATTATAGGAACGATAGACTCCAATTATTGTTGAATTTATTCATGCTACTTCCAAGTTTTAAATATATTTATATACTTGAAAATTTGTTTAGTATTCAAGTGTATTTGATGAAAATTTAAGTTTATTTAGTTATTAAGTATAATGTTTTTTAAGGGTAAAATTGTTGATGTGAATTAGCAATTTCTTTCTGCATATATCAAAAATTCATAATCTAGTTTAAGGTCGAGACTCTAGAGATTCAGAAATTAGAGTTGGGATCCAAAACTCCATCAAACTCATAATTTAGTTTAAGATCGAGACGTGGAAAGACCATCGAAAACTAGAGTTGGGATTGATAAAAATCGATCTATTAGTGAAATGGTTCTCCAGGTGAGATACCTGGAGAGTGCCCAAGCACTACACACATACACGCAGTGTACAATTAGGGGAAAAACCTAGTACATATAGGCTTCTCACAATCAGGGTGGTTTGAACCACTCTCTAAATATTAGGACCTGAGATCTAAAGTTAGACTCTCAATCCTATCATAACCATAACAGTAAACCAAGTTTGGCTTTCTCCATTATCTCCAACACTCCCCCTTAATGGAGAAAGGGTATTGAACAATAACATACGCCTACTGGTCTAGTCTCAACTAAGCTTACAATTAAAAACATGAAAAAAACTTGGTAACGAAGTTTTCATTTTAGTCTTCTTGCAGCAGAGCCCATACTTGTTCATTTGTGGATGAGGCTTCATCTTCACTTTCTTTGCCATGAGGTAGTGTTGTAACTTCACCTCATTTCTTCCCCTGTGAAGGAAATCTTGAATTCTTATTCTCGCCCTTCTTAGAATTATGGCAAGCTGGATAGGAAAATTTTCCTCTTCACTATATTTTGGTGTCAATCATCTGAATGTCAACGATGATGTCTTGACCATTCATTGATGCATCTTCTATGTTGACTTCATAAAGACCATGCTTCAAGAAACTTCAGTTCTTCAAACTTTGTTACTTTTTCCTCGTTGTTATTGGTAACATCTTCACATAGAAATATTAATGAGACCATCTCAATTTAAATTTTCTTCAGCTTTGTTTTCTTCTGCCACATCTTTGTAATCAGCTTCATCTCGCTCGTCCCATTGATTTTCAACACTTTGTTCCTCTTCACATCCTTTCTGAAAAACAACTCATGAGTCTTTAGTCTCACATTGTTTCAGAACATATAGAATCTCTTGATAATCGTGGTCATTAATAAAACTACTATGCCTTATGAAAAAAATATCATTGGGATCAAATATGTCTAAAAGTGTAGTCATATTGGAAAGGTCCAGCGTATCTCCCTTCTCTTTTCGACTCCACATGGTCCTCGAGCTCCAACAACCTCGTTACCATGCAGGTGGGAAACGTTTCCCTTTGGTAGCTCTTCAATTGTAGAACCTTGTAGGCTGTGGCTTCTGTGCCATATAGGTCTTAGTACCTTCAGCTCTGGCGACGAGCAACTACACGACCTCTCATAAGCTGGAAATGTATTCAATATCCAATTGAAACAATGGCTGATTTCAGTGGTTAAACCCATGATTTGGTGCCAAATTACTTTAAACACAACAATTTCTCTAGTTTTGTCCGATAGCTGAATACATACAGATTGTGAAAGATTGTTCCAGACAGATGGGAGTTCGCCAACAAGTTTTTTTTTTGTTGGTTTTAAACCGCAGAGGAGAAAAGAAATTGCTGTGAGACATTCATAGAAGAAAGAATCCACAAGCCAATAGTGCTATGGCTAATAGGTCTGCATCTTCGTCCATTACAGGGGAGGATCAACAAGGTTGTTCTTCCACATTTCTCCCTCTGTCCTCTCAGGCTGAAGCTGGTGGAATTTTGGATGAAAATGAGCGGTTGAGACAACATAATTTGTTCTTGATGTCAGTGGTAGCGTAGATAAAAGGTTTGTGCAGTGATATTATGTCTAACCATGCAAATATATCCACTGGGGGTTTAAGAAAATCATTTGACCTACACAATGTTCCAGATCGTTTTCAGCAAGGAGAGCCGATGGACAGATCCACGGCCTAGTCTAAAGATTCATGTCAAAGGACTCAGCTGCGCTCGTCCGTTCATCATTTTGAAAATGAGACAGCAAACAACTGCGGAAATTCCAGAGAAATGGCCGACAATAAATGTGTTGATTTTGTCAAGTTAATTATCCAGCTTGATTTACACGACCTTCAGGTCAATTATCACGGAGAATAGACTACACGACTTCCTGCAATTGCAATTGATCTTAGGAAGAAATTGATCATCGACACAATGATCGACCATAGGTCAGCCTCATGCGTGAATGCCTTACCTCCTAAGATCGCCATTGTTGATTGGATCTATCGGATTTGCCAATCCATGGATGGTTGACACCATCCATGCTCTGATCAATGGGCCTTAGAATGCCATGAACTAGAACCAGCTGACGAAAAGTGAGCTGACGATGATCTGATCCGCTCGTTCTGCCAACCAATCCACCTAATGCAAAAAGTAAACCAACATGAAATTTAGTTTGGAAAAAAAAATGTGATGATGCCCTGCGTTGAATATGTGCTCCGACACACCACGCACCAGGTAGAGGCTTTTGCCATCAACACCAGATATTACACAGTACACCTTTAAGGACTCGCCTCACTTAATAAACATCACACAAGCCTTTGATCTTATGCTCTTGGATGTATGACTTGCACTAGTTCAAGCATTGACAATAGCGAGCCTGACTACAGAAGAGTTATGGCATCAAAGATTTGGCCACATCAACTACAATGATTTGTTGTTACTACAAAAGAAGGAAATGGTAAGAGATATTCCTATGCTAAAGCAAGTACATAATGATTGTGATGCCTATACATTAGGAAAAATGCATAGAGAAGAATTCCCTGTTAGAGTAGAAAAGAAACAGAGGGATATACTTGAATTAGTGCACACAGACCTTTGTGGACCCATGCAGACAAAATCATTAGGAGGTGCACTGTATTTTCTACTGTTTATTGATGACTGTACGAAGTTTTCTTGGGTTTATTTCTTAAGTAAGAAGAGTCATACATTTGAATATTTTAAGCAGTTTAAAAATATGATTGAAAGACAAACAGGGAAAAAGATAAAAATTCTCCATTCTGATCAAGGGGGAGAATACAAGAAGGATGAGCTTATCAGGTATTGTAAAGATCATGGAATTTTGCAGCAGTTCACCGTACCCCATATTCCATAGCAGAATGGAGTAATAGAAAGAAAGAATAGAACACTGGTGGAATGTGCTAGAAGTATGTTGAAAGGTAATAATCTTTCGAATGGTTTTTGGGTTGAAGTAGTGAATACTATAGTTTATTTGAAAAATAGGAGTCCTACAAAGAGTCTTGAGTCTAAAACTCCTTATGAAGCATTATATGGATTTAAGCCTGCAGTAAAACACTTAAGAATATTTGGATCTAAAGCATTTGCCCGCATTCCAAAGGAAGATAGAAGAAAATTAGATTCAAAAGCCATCAGATGTACCTTTATAGGGTATTGTTCACAAAATCAAGCTTACATATTATTTAATCCCTCTGCTCACAAGATTTTTGTTAGTGGAGATCTGAAACTCCAACAAAATCGTAATTTAGTTTAAGACCAAGACATCCAAAGACCATCATAAACTAGAGTCGGGATCCGAAACTCCAACAAGGCGCCTATCCTTCCAGCCTTACTATGACAGGCCATGGTGTCCTCTTGTGTGATTTGAAACCAGGTGGAAGGGATAACATCCCAATAAGACAACCATTCTGTCATCCTAAAAGGGAACTAGTGTTAAGTATAATTAATAAAAGGGGTTGCACGAGGGGGAGGGGTTATTATTAACCCCAATGGAAAGCTAGTGCTTAAACACTCCTGGGGTTTGGGCAAGAGGAACAACAACCGAGCTTGAAATGTATGGTCTCTTGTCAGGGCTAAATTTGGCAGAAGAAATGGATATTGCTAAAATTATAATATTGGGAGACTCTCTTCTTACCATCCAATATCTTCTCAAAGGTTCCTTTCCTAAGGACAATCAATTAAAGCTGCTCCTTCATAGAGTTTTGGGCGCCTTCAACCACTTTCATCTCAAGTCCTTCTTTCATATCTTAAGAACTCAAAATAAGGAGGTGGATGCACAAGAAAACCACACTTACCTTTTAAACTTAGGCCAAACTAACATCAACAACTTGTTAAGATGGAGACACACCCCATAATTCATTCCATCCTTTTTAAAGTCTATCCAAATTTTTCAAAGCATATTTGCCAACCCTATGGAAACTATACAAGGAATAATGCACCCACTCTTTATACCCCTCCCCTCTCACATTGCGTCTATCCATAGAGTCCACGATCCATATTCTTGGCATTATATTAGAGGTGAGGTGGTCAATGTGCAACATGAATGCCATGTGAAGCCCTGTCTCATATTGAATTTTCATCTATTTGTAGCCTTGGAAGAATGATGTTGTAACCAAAACCCTTATCCTGCATCAAAGAGAGTTTGATTCCTACAAGGTGGTGGATGATCGTGAAATTTAATGGTGAGGATATTTTTGTAGTGTGTTGGAGCTTCAACCATGCGGTTAAATCTATGGACAACAACTATTTGATTTGTAAATGGACTCCATGGAAGTTGAACCTGTTAGGGTGCTAACTGATTAACTCCTTGAGTTGCACGAGTAATTTCACTAAGGAAATCTTCACCAACTATGAATTTGGTTTTACTTGGGGTAATTGTTTGGTTAAGTGCTCCATAGTTGGAAAGAAAAATATTTTCTAGTCCGCAAGGGGTAGTTTTAGTTGCTTAGGCAATTTAGGGGCATTACAGTTCCCTTTTCTAGATTATGAGATCAAAGTCTCTCCCAATCTAGATTTTTTCCCTAATATTGTTTGGCGAGGTGCGTAGTGGGTCATTTTGTGGTTGGAAATAAACGTAATTCCATTTACTTTAGGATGGGGTAGTGAATATGACAACTGCTCGTACTTTCACGTGAGGTTCTATGGTCACTTTGACATTCTTCTTTCTCTCTGGTACCATACAATGTTTAAGATTGATATTTTCTATGTCCTCTGTATCCCCCTTTAGTATTTATTTCAGTGTATCATTCAATTTTTTTCCTGGAAACATTACCCCTTGTCTCTTGGGAATTCTCCTCTTTGCTTGATGTCTTTTATGTGCCCTATGCAATCGAGTTTTCCTTTCTAGTCTTGTACTTTATATTTTTTTAGTTCATTTGGCAGAGATCCTCTCTGTTATGAGAGATTTCTCCTTTATGTTTCCCACATAATCATCACCCTAAGCAATTGGACTCTCCTCCTAACCCTCACCATGGGGGTTTCTTAGCTGTCCCTAATCAGCTCATTGGGATTTCTCCCATTCCCTAGGTCTTTTGTCTCTCTATGCATTCGGTTTCAACCAGAACCCCAGATATTTAAAAGGATCATCAAGTTTATGAACTTCAAAGGGTAAGAGTGCTGAAATTTGGGCTATCTCCTGCCTATTAAAGCCTTCCAGGATCAGCTGAGATTTCCATTGGTTCACTTGCATTCTTGTGGCTTTCATAAAAAGATCTAAAATCCTCTTGAGTTCCTTTATTTCATTTATATCCCTGTTACTGAAGAATAATATGTCATCTACAAATAATAGATGAGATATAAACAGATTTATCGCCACTTCCAATCCTCTTATAGCTCCACCCCTTTTTTCCTTCTGCACTAATTGGCTCAGGCCTTCAGCAACCAGAAGAAAGAGCAAAGGCGAAAGAGGGCATCCCTGCCTCAAACCTCTTTGCCTTATGAAAAAAGAAGAAGCAACCCCATTTATTAAGACCATGAAACTAACACTTGTAATATATCCCATGATCTAGTTGATAAATTCGACTTTGAATCCCAGATGAGTTAGTAACATACGGATATAGATCCAGCTTATTATATCATAAGCTTTGGATAAATCTATTTTAACGACTTCCCCTTTCCTCTTCTTCTGTTTGACACTATGTATTGTTTCCTGACCAACCCCGATAGCCTCATGGATTTGTCTGCCATCCAAGAACCCAAACTATTCATTTGACATGCATCTCGACAAAATGGGTTTCAGCCAGACTGCTATCACTTTAGCAATGGTTTTATAAATGCAATTACATAGTGAGATTGGCCTGAAGTCTTCAAAAGAACCTTGATCTTCTTTTTTTGGGATTAGTGCTATGAAATTTGAGTTAAAAGGGGGGTAGATTGCGCCTTTCCTCTTGGATTCTTCGACCACCTCCGTCACTTCCTGTCCAGTTTGATTGAATAAGTGTTGGAAAAGTTCAATTGTTCACCCATCTAGGCCCAGAACCTTGTCCTTTGCCGTTGATTTAATGATCTCTCAACTTCCTCCTTCATGATTTCTCCCATCAGATCCACTGCTTCTTCCTCATCCACATAGTGGAGAAAGCATTGTGATTTCCTAATAACCTCTGCCAGTGTGGCTTCCCCTTTTTCTATGAAAAGATTTTGGAAATGGCATCTCCCCATATGAGACAGAGTTTCAAAAGAGTTTGCTTCTTTGCCTTCTTCATCCTTTAGTTTCTAGATTGTGTTTGAGTTCTTCCTTCCTCTAGCATAATTGTGGAAAATTTTTGTGTTTTCATCTCCTGCCTTCAGCGAAATAGCTCTACTTTTAAACCTCCATTCCTCCTCTCTTGCTAGAAGTATTTTACTTCGTTGTCCTTCTAGCAACAAAATTCTATCCTTTTTCTCTTGGGTTTCATAGCCATGTGATTCAGGACTTTCCAAGTCTTGGAGTTCTAGCCCTATTTTATTTAGATCTTCATCTTGTTTTTGTTTCCTAGCCTTCGACCACTCCACTGTTGCTTTTTTCAGCCTCTTGAGATTTTATATGAATAGGAAGCCTTTTTCTTCAGTGTCGTTTATTCTTGGAGATCTCCAAGTTTCTCTGAAAATCTTATTAAAAGAGTCCTCCTGCAGCCATGAGGAGTTGAATTTAAAAGGGGCTGCCGACTTTTTAGGAGGCTTGGATAGCTCAAGAAGAATTGAAAAGTGATCTGAGTTTCCTCCCTCTCCTACCGATTGACAGAAAGCAGGGATCCTTGATGCTATCTCTTCACAAAGGAGGAACCGATCCAATCTCTTTGCAATTCTGGAGTCCCCTGTTCTTCGATTCCTCCATGTGGGCCTTAGTTTTAACAGGTTAATATCCATCAAATTATGAGTGTTAAGCAGATTAAGGAAAAAATCTGATACTGAGTCTTCTCTAGCTGATGGGCCCCAAGTTTTAGCGGTTCCAATAGAGAAATTAAGGTCTCCACCTACCACCAGGTTTGGATTCCTCATCACCAATTTGGAAAGTAGAGAATTCCAGAATGCAGCTCTCCCTTGACATGGACCATAGATATTGACTATCAACAAGGGGGCACCTAGCTCTGAGGATAGGACTTCCATCCCCATTGCATGCTCCATCCCCAAAAGATTCCTCAATTTTAATTTTCCTTCCTTGATGCCCATGGCTATGCCTCCCGAGTGTCCTATGGAATCCATTGCCTGAAAATTTCACCCTGGGAGAAGGGATGATAAAAATTTCAAGACTTCTTCACCCTTGCCTAAAGTTTCTTGCAACAGTAGGACATCCGGATTGTACTGATGGACAACTTCTTTGAGAGCCAATTTTTTAGGTTCATTGGCTAAACCCCTACAGTTCCAGGAGAGAGATCATTTTTCAACCTCCACACAGGGCTTCACTGCTCTAAGAACCCCAAAAATTGACATTTGTTTGCCATCGGCAATATCTATCTTAGCTCTCACCTGAGCTTTTGACAGATCAGATTTCCTACCTCTCGTTTTCCGCTCATGGCTTAGGGACAAGTCCATACCTAAACCCCCTACAGACTCCAAAGGAGGCAGTATTTTGTCAAGAGAATGGAGGTAATAATATTTTGAACACAGGAGAGGACCTCTCCTCACTCCCTCCTCACCTGGAACCCCCTCACAGTTCATATCTAACTTGGGAATAGATGTTATGATGCTATCCACATGTGTATAATCAGAACCAGATATAGGACAATAACTAACATGAGCACAAGAATTTAAACTAACATCTTTTATAGATAAAGATGAAGGAAGGGATAGAATGCTTGAGCCCAGTGGCATACCCCTTATGTCTTCAGTGCTGGGAGCTGCAGGTGCTTCTAAGGTATCCTGGACTCGCTTCTCTGGCCCTAGCTCGAACTAAGGCACCTCCTGTCACCATCTTAAATTAAAATTAATTTACCAAATAAAAGAAAATATTATTTCATTTTTGTTTTATAATTTATTTATTTATTAAAATATTTAATAAATTGATCACTAAAATGTAAAAAAATCGATAATGTTAAAAGTTTTTTAAACTTCCTTTAATAATAATATAAATTATTATTTTTTTAATGTAACTCTAATATTTTTTAAATTTAATTACTAAACAAATTTAACATAAATATAAACTTTGAAATTTTGATTAAATATATTTAATTACTAAAACAAACAAACTTGAAAGTTAGTAATTATAACTTAATTACTAAATAAACTTGAATTTTGATTAAATAACACTTAACTATTAAACAATTTTCATAATACACACTAATATTTTTAATTAAAAATGAAATATAATTTTTAATAAAATCTTCATTTTATAATCTAAAATATATTTTTAGTATATAAATATATTTATAACATTAAAAAATTGGGAAACACTCCATTTTTTAAAAAGTGAGAAAAATTATTCCATGCTCGGGTGAGTGTCAAGGATACAAGGATAGTAAGTTTTAACTCTCCCACATGTGGCGGTTATAATGTGTTTTTGTGATAGCAAGTGAGCATTGGAACGATGCACATGGAACATTCTCGATGTGATGTTAGTTATATTTTCTAGGATAGTGGGAGTGACGATAAAGTTGATTTGCTAGGAAATTAGAACAGGGATTGCAGGGGTAGTTGCATTTGCAGTGGAGGGTCTCTTTGGAACACTATCTAGTTCTCTAACAGAGGGTAGACTCAGGAAATTGAGACAACAAATTCTGAGGGCTGCAGAGGGCCAAGAGTTAGTCACATTCCCATTGTTTGGGACCCTCGTGCGAATTATTCTTGGGGAGGTGAAGTTTTGGGAAGATTTTTGGTTTTCCGTCTTCATTTCAAGGACTGGGAGGAGGTGAGAAAAAATGGTGTGGATATCCTGGCAAGGCTTGGGACCTTCTTCACCTGTAACGCAGGTAACCACTATTCCTCTTCCATGTTTTGATTAGATAATTTAGGTGTATGCATACGGTAACAAACCATCCCCTGGGAGCTCGATGAGCATCCCAAGACTCTGGCATTGCTGTTGGTGGAGAAGGGATGTGGTAGATTTGGAAATTTGCTTGAATACGACTGCAAGTGTCATAGGAAGGCCTCAATTGTGTATAAGTCCTAGCCTAGACAATTTCATGTCTCTTAAACTTTCTAGACTAATCTTGGCCATGGTGGCATCGAAGCTCGAATTAAGTGTAGCCTTTCTTTTCAACCATCTTGGGGGAGGTCAGCCGAGCGATAGTGTGTAGGGTTTGTGGAACTGATCGGTACCTTCGTGGGGAATCACAATTGGGCTTTTCCGTGACACAAACTCTTTTCTGTGACAAAAACTCAATAATGCTTTGTCAATGTGGTCGACCTTGGCAGGGGTGGCCATCGAGGTAGAGGGGACAGAAGGGAAGGAGACCAAAAGGTGGCCTCTTGCAAAGATTTGCATGGACATGTGGATTTGTCAGCTCCCTTTGACTCAATAGAAGCCAAAATTTGACTCTTCAACACTTAGTGGACTAGATAGCCCAAAAATAAGAAACAAAAAATGTTGACTCGGTCAGCTTCTTGGCAAACATTTTGCACAACCAGGGGCACATTCTCGATTGCTAGGCATCCCTCCAAAGGAACCAACAATGGTTTAAGAGTACATGGACGGATTTGAGGACCAAATGGCTCACATGGAGTTCCATATTGACAAGACCTTCCATTGTCCAGCTGATTGAGGTATTGAAGCTAATGAATCTAATGTAGAACATATGTAATGATGAAGAAATGTTATATGCAGAAATAAATTTTGAACCTAGTGGGCTCTGGATAGGAAGAGAATCAATTTTACCTAATTACTTTTTTTTTTTTTTTTTTTTTTTTTTTTTTTTTTTTTTTTTATCTATTTTGCTTGTACTTAAAAGTCAATGAATCCAATCGAAGTGACACCACTTTTGCTAAGATGAAGAGAATATCACGATGTATCATTTCCATGACTTAAGAGAAACCTGTTGGATTACAAAAAGAAAGTGAGAAAATCTATTATAACTTAGTTCTCAAACCAACAGTGGGACAACCATCACCCAGTGTTATCAACAAATACACACAGGCTTATCATTGTTATGCAAGGAAAACTAGGTCACTTGAAATTACTAGCTAGTGGTTTGTAATGGGAGATAGGCTTTCACTCTTGGGCCATAAACATATTTCATTATATAAAAAAAAACTAATTCTTAGCCAAACAAAAACAACCTTAAAACGTAAAATCTTAGCCAAACAAAAACAATTTTAAAACATAAACTCTTAACCAAACAAAAACAGTTTTAAAACATACTTTAAACCCAATAAACACTCCATTTATATTCCAATAATTACTAACAAAATTTCAAATTGTAACAAAATATATCCCATAAACCCCCGCCGCCCACCCCCCCCCCCCCCCCCCAAAAAAAAAAATATATCCCATAAACCCCCCCCCCCCCCAAAAAAAAAAAAAATGAATTAATAAATCTCATCATCGAAAATTATGTTCGATTAAACGTAAAAAAAAACACTTTAATTAAATACTTGACAAATTGACATGTCCAATATTGAATGATCGGAAAAATCGTTGAAAGTATTTGCCACTGGACAAGTGCAAGATCGAATTCATTGAATATATTTTCCATAGATTACAAAGTCCATTTCAAGCCTTCATTGATCGCTTCAACCGAGTACATAAAGCCCGCGTTCCATAGATTTCGTCTTTTTAAAAAACTAAGCAATCACAAACTCTTATATGAAATATTTGGAGTTTTTTTCTCAAAAGTTTGATGTGTAAACATCGCTTGAAGATTTCCACATGTTGTGGCTTTGGAATGCCATTACCCTATATAAAAAAACTGCTTGAACTGCACATGGAAGGTGATGCTTTATTTAGTTTAAAAGAGTTTTGAAATTTTTTTCAAGATCATGAGATGCAATAAATGTTAAGTGGACTATTCAAAAATCATGAAAAATTAGTCAATTAAGATTACCTCTCATACAAATAGTCATAAATGAATAACTTACTTAAAACAGTTAAATGCCAAAAAATGATATCCAATATAAAGTAATTAAATTTTCTGCAATTAATATAAACATTGCAAGTATATACAGAAAGAATTTGGAATTCATAATAAAATCAAATTGATCCATCACCTTTTTTTATTAAAGAGACCTTTGTTTTAGTTAAAAAACAAAAGATTACGAAGGGTTTCTATTCTCAAAGCCAAAATGTGTTATCAGATATTGAATTATCAGGTATATACAAACCTATGAATCAAAATATTTAAACCACAATATATTTCCATGCCATGGCTTGCATATTATATATTCAGGCTTCTCTATTGGTTTTTATACTTTTTTCAAACAAATATATACAGGCACTTTCTATATCTTACAAGGAATTGATGACAGAAATTTCCAAAAACTAGATTCATACTGAATTCTGCAATCAAAACATCCACAAATCGGCAATGTTATTCATGGTGCAATCTCCTTGAAAAGCTCCCACGTTTTCACCCACGTGATTACTGATGTGATTAGCATCAACTCCAGAATTACTTGGTGCCTCCCACTAGTGAAAATCATATGGTTCTAACTTTGTACCAGAATTGTACTTTCTGCTCCATTTGCACGGTTCTTTCCTTCTTCGCCTTGTGCAATAAAGTACATCAACCATTCATTTCCTTCTTCGAGCTCATATGATCATGCAAGGAAATCATTATCCAATGCTGAATATAACATCATGTTTTTTTGGCTAAGCAAATTAGTGCCACTGTCTGCAATTTTCTCTTCTTGTCCTTTTCCTCCAATAACTGATATTCCATCTCCAGCTTTTTCTACAAATGATTCTGACAACAACACACTAGCATCCAGATCTCTTTCCTTGGATACATCAAATTTCTCAATTGGCTCAATACTATAGAATTGTGGAATAATATTGAGGTAGTTGTTAATTCCTTGATTTTCCACCATCACATCTTCTTGAAAATTTTGTAGAAATGTCAAAGGAATGACATCAACTCCTGAGTGACAAGTTGTGCCATAAATTTGTTATGATCCATCGTCATGTGGCCACCACATTCCTAGGCTTCCATTGCAACTCCCTGCATTAATAATACTGCATGGATTCTCAAAACAATGGTGACATATATTTCTCTCTGAATATCCCCATGAATGCAACACTAAGGCAGGCTGCGTCCCACAACATGCTTGTCCATGGCCTCTCTGAAATGTCTTGCAAGCTCTTGCCATAACTATTCTTTGCATGTAGCAACAATATGAAGGAGCCTGTACATGCAATTTATTGAATGTGTAACCATCTCCATATTGTTTACATGAACTCATGCAAGAAGGAGAAGCAACAACAACCTTGCTTGGGCATGGGCTATTAGGCAATATAATGGCTTTTGAAGGTAAGCGCAAAGAAGTATTGTACATTTTTCCTCCTAAAGTGAAGTATTTATCACACTTCCTACAGATATATCTTGGCTGAAACCTTTTCGAGTGTGTCTTGTTGTTTAGAAATTTGAATTTGGAGTGTTCCCATGATTTACACCTTGGACATATGGCCTTCATTTGCCTGAAAACGTCTTCCATGTTTTAGCTCTGAAACAGAGAGGTTTAGAGAAGTGATACAAATACAAATACTACTTTCACTACTACCAAATACAAATGATAGTGTCCTATTAACCTATTTCCTTAGGGCTTAAAAAATAAACTCTTATATAAACAAACACAAATTTTTAATAAACTCTTGGTAATAGCAAGGCGTGGTAATTAGTTTTTTTTATCAAACTGTGAAGTTTGGACAGTTGGATTTCTATAGTTTTTCTAGCCTTTCCTTCAATCTGATCTTTGATTTATTCTCTCTATTTGTTTTATTCTTTTTCTTTAATTATATATTGATATAAGTTTATTCTTTTTCTTTAATTATATGTTGATATAAGATAAACTATCCGTGTCTGTTTTTTTAGGAAGAATAGAAAAACATTTCAATCTTCACTTCTACCGAAATTTTACACCCTATCATGTTTTTGCAACAAAGTTCCTTGGTAATAGCAAAACTTGGTTATTAGTTTTTTAAATCATAGTCAAATTGTGCATTTTCTATAGTTAGTCTGCCATTTCTCGGGAGGAGAATGCTTAGCCAAAGAGCATTCGTTGTAATTAGTTTCTTTGATCATTGTCAAACTAGAAAGTTTTTACAGTTGGATGGTATGTAATTGACAATATCATATAGTTGTCATATATATAAATAGTAAATATCTAAAAATGCTTTAATGGAGGAATCCAATTGTAAATTTGTATGAACATATGCCTCGGATACTGCACTAAACTTATTTTTTTCCTTTCCTCATTTGGATCCTGTTTCTATTCTAGACTGTTGGTTGACTCTTTCCCTCCCATTACATTGATGCTTTTTGGTGAGTCATATTATGTTTCTCGGAAACTCCAATGGGTGAGTCATACTTTGCTTCCTGGGATTCTCTTTAGGTCATCAATTAAGGAATCCCAGGAAGCAGAATATTTTCCTTCACATTGGGTGTTGATGACCTTATTTATGGATTCATTGAAAATTTAAGCTATTTGAAGGCTATTTAGTGGCTAACCTAAAGGCCACAAATCAGCCAAGAAGATTTGGTTTAACCCAGCGTTTCTTGGTTGCCATAGGGTAGAGTTTTATTCAATATTTAGTATAGTTAATTTGTTAATTTTTTCTAATTGAGTTTGATCACTGATCTAGTGGATGCCCAAGTAAGCTTGGCCTCTTTCACATTGGCTTTTGCTAACCTTTTTTGCAGGTATCAAGTGTCTCCTAAAGCTGATTTGTCTCTCCTCTTTTGGACTGATATTGGGCAGCAAGGAACTTGCTTCTTGACATATTTCCTCTACCTAAGAAAGTTGATTTTCGTTGCATTTGAGTGGCCAGATTTGCCCTTTTTTGGATTGATATCTGGCAGTTGTACTAGAAGACCTAAAACTGCATTTTGAGATGATTTTGGGGCAGATTTTGAAAGGGAAAGAACATTTGTGGATTTGGACAACAAGGACAAGCAAACTCTTTAACTATTAGACCTTTTCATTGTACCTAGTGGTTCTACATTCCAAGGATTCTTCATGGATTCCCTATTTTGTAACTCATTTAGACTTCTCTTCTCATCCATAAAGGAGTTCTAGGTTTTGTTGGTTTTTGATCTTATCATTGAGTGAAAGATCAAACCAAATTTTGTAACTATTTCCAATTAACATCTAGTTTGATTTTTTAATCACTTCTAATTATTGGAAGGAGGTATCTCTCCCTTTTGAGGGATCATTTGTAAACTTCCTCCAAAAAAAAACTTCCTTTCCATCCCTCATTTCATAAGAGGGAACTAATATAATACAGAGTCACTTGTTCTTGTAAGCTTGGTGACCTTTTCCCCTTGGAATCCCACTCTTCCTCATTTGCGGAAGGTCTCCATGTGATTGATTGAGTGGTTTGTTTTTGTCACTTAACACTAAGTAGATTAAATGAACACTAATTACTTTCAATTTCATTCTCTTTTTTGCTTTCATTTCATGCATTGTAGTTCATATGCTCTAAACTTCACATGCAAAATACTTAGATGAGTCTTGTGAACTATTTTAATTTATTTTGAGCATTCCATTTTCTTATAGTTTGTATCTCTCTATTGCAATTCCAAATCCATTTGCTTATTTGCGTAAGTTTCTCTTGTTTGTTTTCTTAAAGGCATCATTTATTTATTGAGGCATCTTTATCACTAGTTTGGCAATTGCAAATCCTTTCATCTCCTTTTGAGAAATTAGTATATTTTATTTTTTTTCCCTTAGAGGAAATTAACCTCTAGCTTAACTAGTTGTATAGTTTTATAAGGCTCCTCTTCACCCATTTCTTTTCCAAGCTTGGAAACGGTAAACACTCAACTTGCTAAATTAGTTTGGGCATGCCCAATGTTGGATCTACTTGCGAGTGCGTTGACTTGAAAAATTAGTTGGATACTCATTAATGAAGTTAAGATTCTCCATGTTGGATCTCCTTACAAACATCCTTATCTTTTCTTAGATAAAGTTTTGGATCCTCCACCCTCAGTTCAGTTAAGAACCCTAAAGAACCAACCGACAACTATGTCTAATGGGAGGCAAAAGGTTCCAAGGTATTTTCCAATGTTAAAGGATACAATAGCTGTCTCAGATAATCACAAATTTCTTCTGCTAGAAGTGGCTATCTTGGCCTCTTTCACATTGGCTTTTTTTTAACCTTTTTTGCAGGTATCAAGTGTCTCTTAAAGCTGATTTGTCTCTCCTCTTTTGGAATGTTATTGGGCAACAAGGAACTTGTTTCTTGGTAGATTTCCTCTACCTAAGAAAGTTGATTTTCGTTGCATTTGAGTGGCCAGATTTGCCCTATTTTGGATTGATATTTGGCAGTTGTACTAGAAGACCTAAAAATTCATTTTGAGATGATTTTGGGGTAGCTTTTGAAAGGTAAAGAACATTTGTGGATTTGGACAACAAGGACAAGCAAACTCTTTAACTATTAGACCCTTTCATTGTACCTTCCAAAGTGGTTCTACATTCCAAGGATTCTTCCTGGATTCCCTATTTTGTAACTTATTTAGACTTATCATCTCATCCATAAAGGGAGTTCTAAGTTTTGTTGGGTTTTGATCTTATCATTGAGTGAAATATCAAACCAAATTTTGTAACTATTTCCAATTAACATCTAGTTTGATTTTTTAATCACTTCTAACTATTAGAAGGAGCTATCTCTCCCTTTTGAGGGATCATTTGTAAGCTTCCTCCAAAAACAACTTCCTTTCCATCCCTCATTTCATAAGAGGGAACCAATATAATACAGAGTCACTTGTTCTCGGGAGCTTGGTGACCTTTTCCCCTTGGCAACCCACTCTTCCTCATTTGTGGAAGGTCTCCATGTGATTGATTGAGTGGTTTGTTTTTGTCACTTAACACTAAGTATATTAAATGAACACTAATTACTTTCATTTTCATTCTCTTTTTTGCTTTCATTTCATGCATTGTAGTTCATATGCTCTAAACTTCACATGCAAAATACTTAGATGAGTCTTGTGAACTATTTTAATTTATTTTGAGCATTCCATTTTCTTATAGTTTTTATCTTGCTCTATTGCAATTCCAAATCCATTTTCTTATTTGAATAAGTTGCTCTTGTTCCTTTTCTTAAAGGCATCATTTATTTATTGAGGCATCTTTATCACTAGTTTGGCAATTGCAAATCCTTTCATCTCCTTTTGAGCAATTAGTAGATTTGAATTTTTTTTGCACTTAGAGGAAATTAACCTCTAGCTTAACTGGTCGTATAGTTTTATAGGGCTCCTCTTCACTCATTTCTTTTCCAGGCTTGGAAACGGTAAACACTCGAATTGCTAAATTAGTTTGGGCATGCCCAATGTTGGATCTACTTGCGAGTGGGTTGACTTGAAAAATTAGTTGGATACTAATTAATGAAGCTAAGCTTCTCCATGTTGGATCTCCTTACAACCATCCTTATCTTTTTTTGGTTAAAGTTTTGGATCCTCCACCCTCAGTTCAGTTAAGAACCCTAAAGAACCAACCCATAACTATGTCTAACGGGAGGCAAAAGGTTCCAAGGTATTTTCTAATGTTAAAGGATACAATAAATATCTCAGATAATCACAAATTTCTTCTGCTAGAAGTGGCTAGCTAACAGAATGTCTATAATTCCTCTGCCCTAGGATAAAATAATGCTAACCTAGCAATAGAATGTTAGGGCTTATAATAATCTATTCATTAAAAATACTGAAAAATAACTCTACGCACATAAATTTTAGGGGATTCCGTCAGTTGTTCACATAATGTGTATAAACAGCACGGACAATGTCAAAGTTGGTGAGGGTAAGTTCAGATGGATCAACTAACCTCTGTGCTGCATCTTTCTAAGCCACGTAGATTTGTCCCACTACCTCCCCAACCCGTGCACTGTCCTTCTCTCCCGCCACCAATAGCTTCAATCTATGGATGATCTGGTATTACTGGCCCTTTTTCGTTCCCATCGCGTTTTTTCTGTTTTTGGTTATCCTCCCAAGTCCCCTCCTTCCACCTTTTTTCCTATTCCAAATTGAAGTTTTCCCAGAGCGAATGATCTATGGTCAGCATATTGAATATGGGAGCAAGATCCATAGGTTCCAGCACTGGCCCTTTTTCGTTCCCACCGCGTCTTTTTTTGGTTATCCTCCCAATTCCCCTCCTTCCGCCTTTTTTCCTATTCGAAATTGGGGTTTTCTGGAGCAAATCAGAGTTTTCTAGCGCGAATGATCTATGATCAGCGCATTGAACATGGGAGTGAGATCCATAGGTTCCAGCACTAGCCCTTTTTCTTTCCCACCGTGTATTTTTCAAGTTATCCTCCCAATTCCTCTCCTTCCGCCTTTTTTCCTATTCAGAATCAGGTTTTCTGGAGCGAATTGGGGTTTTTTGGAGTGAATGATCTATGGTCAGCGCATTGAACATGGGAATGAGGGCCATAGGTTCCAACGTAGTTAGGGCAAGCCAAAAAAAAAAAAAACCTATTTATTGGCCATGTATATTTATTTCTTGAAATTACAATAATCCATAGTAAATACATAAATAAATATATATACATATTCATCATCTCCAATACAACTACACATTAAGCAAGTTCATGTACTCCTATATGGATAAACATGCTTATTATCTTTCATGAGTTTCATCAAATATTTTCCATATTATTCATCAACTTTGGATATTCATCATCTCCAATTAACAAATATACATTAAGCAAGTTCATGCACTCTTATATCGATAACATGCTTATTATTTTTCATGAGTTTCATTAAAGATTTAACATATTATTCATCAACATTGGATTGGGCGAGGATGAATTCTAGTATATTACCAAGTGTATGTTTTTTTTTTCAATTGCAGTTTTTACTTTCATGATTAATTTAGTTGTAGTTTTTACTTCCATGATTAATTTAGTCTAAGTTCTCTAGGTAGTCATTAATGATCTATTCGGTGCTATGTGGGGGTTTTACTTTTCAACAACTCTAAAGTCTCTATGTTGCATTGGGATCTAGTGACCTTGTTGAAAAACCCTAGCAAACATCTTTGAAACCATCTACTAGCACTAGTTGAACTTGAGATTACTAGTTGAACTTGAGATTTCCCAAAAACTGAAAGGAACAAATAAGGGTTGCTTTGCCAATCCACTCATAACCTAATCCACTTTGGTGATTAAGGGAAACCAACTATAAGATATCAAATACCTTCCCTCATGCACAGTGTGCATTGAGGCTCTACCCCTGTAAAGGTTTGAACATGTGTTGTTTACATTGTAGTGCCCATAGTTGTACCATTTATTCTTTACTCTTGTCTCTTTGGGAGGGATAGATCACTTAGGCATCATTTTAGGATTTATTGATTTATGCAATAGTTATTTTAGTCATTATTGACTTAGGTTGGAAATGCCATAGTATTTTTTTTCCAATAAGAAAAAAATATCATTTGTGTATTAATATTAATGCAAAGGTGTAATTTAGATCATCTAACATATATTAAATATGCTTCACATGTATGACATGGTAGTATAATATGTTCAACATCTAATGTTCGGTAAATATCCAAATCTCCATAGGATTCAAACAATTTCATGAGAGTCTAGTACCGCTATGTTCCTAATGTACATTCAAACTAGATAAGAAACTTGATATCCACGTTAAAAACTAGTACCAAAATTCAATAGATATGACCCTAATAATCAGAAGTGTAGATCTGCATGAAAAGTTAAGACTTCAACTCAGGTTCAATCATTATCATAAGAGTGTCACAAGAATGGTGGAGAATTTCATAACTGAAAATGCAAATAGCTAAGATGAAAATTAGAATGGTTAAAATGATGGAATAAGAAATAAGACTATAAAAATTCCATAGATGACTTTAATAAAAATTGTTATCATTGTTGTGTATTGCAGGTGCTAGGAGAGGCCATGGAAGCAAATGAATTTATTTCCAATGAAGACACACAACATGATTTAGGGAATCAAGTACTTAAATATTACATTAATTTATGAAATATAATAAAATGAAATTTAGTTTCCGATCCTTGTTTTCATAAACCTAGTAATTTATATAGTTTATTATTCAAACTTGAAAAAAAATAATGCACGTCGTTGATTATTTTAGGTGGAAAATGTGTTTGCAACAAATACAAAGTTGAAACCTTTTACTGTAAAACAACCAAAATATGTACACAAGGGTGGACCCCATACTGTTAAAGCACATTGCATGAGGAAGTGGGTGGAAGAAGATATGACAATTGAGTCTGCAAATACAATAGAAATTGGTGGCAATGAACAAGAGGTTAGTCATGATAATAATACATGGAATGAATACTTTGATACAATTGTTATACTTTGTGGGTGTTATAAATAAGTTCAACTATAAATTAATGGACAATATAAGTACATTATATAGTCTAATCTCTAACCTTGGAAAAAATAATGCATGTACCAATTATTTTAGGTTGGCAGAAAAAATGAGGAGTTCAATCATTTTGACGGACCAATACAAATACTTGCATATGGATGTGGTCTACGCTGTACAATTAAATCACGCAAAAATAAATGGGTGGAAGAGGATATGACAATGGAGTTTGTAAATGCAATAGAAAATCAACACAATGAGCAAGAGGTTGGTCATGATGATACTACATGCATGGATAAATACTTTGAGACAATTGTTGTTTTTGGATGTTCATAAGGTAGAAAATCTAAGAATATGAAATTGATGTGGTTTGTTTTTAAATAATGTGTTCAAAAATAATATTTTTAATTTATTGTATATATGTATAATATTGTTTTGTTGAGTAATTTATTGCGTATATCTTTGAAATGGATCCATGTTTTATACAGTAATTTATATCTAACTTTAAATAATGGTTGCATTTAATTATAGGTAAACGATGTTGATGATACACCTACTAATGATCAATATCAAACTAGACCATTAAGAATTCAACGCGATGATCCAATTCATTCTTTAAACCATACTAGGAGAAGAAGAGAAGCACTACCACGTGAAAAATTTGAGGAATTGATGAGATTAGCATACACTCATGACATGCCATCCACTGCTTAGAGTAGAGATGTTGATGGAAATGTAATGCATGAAGAAGGATTGAACGAAATGCTCACAAGTTTCTTTGGGGATGGAAACAATGATGAGGGTGATGATACTATGCATAATAATGATGATGTTGATATAGAGGGAAATTACCACCAACATAATTATGATGATATCAACATCAATGAATCAATTAAGCAAGCAACAAAGACAGTGGTGTTCAAATTGGATGCAAGTAGAACATCCAAGCTTTCATGCACATTAATATTATTGGAAATCAAGTCATTACTTGGTTGGTCAGGCAAGAGCTTCACTACCTTACTAGAGTAATTTGAATTATTTTTCTAGTTTTGCACTGTCAATTTGTGTCCTCAATTAGAATATAAGTACTAAATTCATTTAATTTAATTTGAGGTGGATTTTAGATTATGGTATATAAACAATGTTATAAATGACATTTCTAACATGTGGGTTTGAAAAAAAAACTTACAGGTCTCTAAAGGATAAAATATTCCCTGAAGATAATGTGTTGCCATCAACTTGTAGAGAAGCGCGTCAATTGTTAGTCAAGTCGGGGATTGAATATAAGCAAATTCATGCATGTAAAAATGATTGCATCTTATATAGAGATGAATATAAAGACAATGAAGAATGCCCTGTTTGCAAAGAGAAAATATATTGTATGGATGTACAAGGTTCTATAGTTTCAAATAAGGTTTTACGGCACATGCCAATTATTCCTAGACTACAACAGATGTTTCATTGTAAATCTCTTGCACAATTGATGGATTGACATGCAAATAATAGGAGTAAATTAAGATGGATTCATGCGAATTCCTGTGGACTCCAAAGCAATGAAACATTTAGAGGAAAAATGGCCAAGAAAATTCAAAGATGAACTTGGCAGTATTAGGTTAGGACTTGCAATGGATGGAGTGTGCCCTTTCTCACCATCATCCATCATCATAATCACCGCTCATGCCATCATCATCCATCATCATAATCACCACTCATGCCATCATCATCATCGTAATCATCATCATTATGGACATTGTTTGCAATTTTTCATAATTATAGATGTTGTAAGAAATATCATCAACCTAGAAAATGTGATCAATGCTAGAAAAGGGTTGTTTAGGAAACATTGATATACGTAAGAGAAATAACAACTCTATTTTTGAGAGATGATCGATGGTGATCATCATCACCACCGTTATCATCATCATTGTCATTTTTATCATCCCCATCATCATCATTAATGTAATTTCTATCATGATTGTTGTAATCGTCATCATGGACATCATCATCATTCATGCCATTATTGTTTTTGATGATTACCTAGATGAAAATGATGATAATGATGATGATGATGCAAAAAGAGATGCAATATTTGATGCAAAATAGGATGTGAACATGACTGCAAAATTGGAAGCAAACGTGGGTACAACAGCACGTGCAAAACATGGTGCAAATTGTGGCACAACAAAAATGGATGTAATGATAAATGCAAAAAAGGAATCAAACTATGATGCAAATGAAGATGTAAAAAGGGATGCAAAAAGTGGACTTTAAAATGGGTGCAACATTGGATGCAAAATTGTATGCAAAAGTGGATGCAATAGAAGTGGATGCAAAAGTAGATGCAAAACGAGACACACAACCTGATGCAAATTTTGATCCAAAAGTGGATACAAAAAGGGATGCAAAATAGATGTAAAAGTTTACAAAAACCTAGATGCAAATGAGGATGCAAACGTGGATGCAAAATTATAATCAAAAGTGGGTGCAAAAGGAGGTGCCAATTGTGGCACAAAAATATTAGATGCAATAGTGGGCACAATAATAGATGTAAAAGAGGATGTAAATATGGATGCAAAACAAGATGGAAAAGTGGATGCAACAAAAGTAGATGCAAAATTATATGCAAAACTAGACACAAAATTCGATGTAAAACTTGGCACAAAAGAGATGCAAAAAATGATTTAAAAAAGGATGCAAAAAAGGGTGCAAAAGTCGATGCAAAAGTTGATGCAAGTGTAGGTGAAAAAAGTGGATACAAATGAGGGTGCAAAAGTATGTCAAACAAAATTAGGTGCCAAAATTGATGCAAAAGCTGGAACAAAACTTGGTGCAAAGGATGACACAAAACTTGGCATAAAATTTGGTGCAAAACCCTGTGCAAAACCTATTGCAATCCTTGGTGCTAAACTTGGTGTAAGATTTGGTGCAAAACTTGATGCAAATTTTGTGTCAGGTTTTCCATCATATTTGATAAATGGATGCAAATAGCACCAAAAATGGGCTCTAGATGCAAAAAAATAAGTAAAAAGGGATGCTAATCACATGGATTTGTTGTAGTGATGTGACACATAATACACCATCAGTATGTTCCACAACATCAAAGTTTCACTTGGTTGTCCTTCTTCCTTTAATCACTATTGCTGCTTCTTTACCTCATCTTTTGAAATTATTCACATTTTGAGAATCTTTGTCTTTGTCAATTAAGTCTTGTAATTCATTTTTTAACTTGTCATTTGTTAGAGTCGCAAATTATAACAAAATAACTTCACCTAAATTCAGTTAGCTAGGCTCAATAAGGCTCAATAATTTTATCCATGATTCCAAGACAAAAAAAAAACTTTCAGATTGACAAATTATCTAATTTCTCTTTCTCTACCCACAGATGACTTTAAACCACTATTTGGTGTTGGTAGGCTAAATTGCCTCATTTTTAAACCATTTCCCCTTCAAAACCATAACTTATACCTTTGTTTTAACCTTGCAAACCCCCCTATTCCTGCACTATTCCAAGAATTGTGTCCCTTCCTGCACTAGCTTTATGTTTCATGTTTAAGGGTTACAAATGTGCTTAATCAATCATTTTCATACATTTTATACCTTTAAATCTTTTCAACTAATAATTCTCTTCCTAGAAGTATTTCATAGACAATGAATTAATCATCTTTTTAGCACGATCGAGTGTAGGTAGGATTCCTGCATTGTTGGTGAATCTTCAACTACCGTGATAGCTCACCACTCCATCTGGACACCATGTTCTAGAACAATCAACTCGAGTTGGGCTTAGAGCGTAGAGGAAAGTCAGGGACATGGTGGAGATTAGGTCACCGGCTGAGTACCCAGAATAGCATTTTGTTATAGCTGAAAGGCTTAGCACGAGCTGTTATTGTTATTTTGTATAGCCGAAAGGCTCATATTGGAATGCTAGATGTAATTTGGTTACGACCGCAGGCCTGACTGAATGTATAAAATGTAGAACTCAGGTAGAAAATGGTAGCGAGCGACAGCTATAGAAAGGATACTGTGATTCTGTCCTTTTGTAATTTTGCTGGTATCTACCTCATTTTGGGATGGATTCGAACTCATGATGTATATTTGTTGATCATTAATAGAAATGAACTATGCCATGATTTCTCAATCTTGCATTGTAATTATGTGTTGATGCGTTGATTGAAGAGTTGAATCTTAAATTTCCTAAATAGGGAAACGAGCTGGTTGGCTAGGGCCCATCCAACCCATATTGTTCTCCCTCATGTTCTTCTTTTTTTTCGATTAAGGTGTGTTAATTTCTTTTAATGCAAAGTGTGAAGTAAATAAATGTTTCTTTTATTCTTCTGCAAAGTTTGAATCTGATTTCATTACAATGTGACACATCTATTGTGTGTGTGCTCGATTGAAGTTTAATCTTATGATTTCCTTCTTTGAAGTTTAATCTCGTTTTCTGCTTGGATCGTGCAAGCACTCATTTCAGCACTAGTGCATTTACAGTCTCACAGATTGATTCTTCTAGTTCATTACAGTAATAGTCTTTTATTCTTACATGTATTTGATGAGTCTTAATGCGATTCTAAAGAGTGTGATTTTCATTCTGAAGTGTTCTTGATATTTTGAATTAAGTATACTTTTGATAATTAGAAATCGAACGTTGTTGCAACACTCTGGTTTGTGCCTGCACTTTATGTTGTTTAGGAAATATCAAACTTATGTGTAATTAATGTTAAAGGGAATCTTTATAAGTTAAGAAGTTTATGAGTGCAAATCAGTTTGTGTGGATAACTATTACAGGATTGAAGCATGCTGTCATAACTAAATGATATTTTAGATTACATGCATAAGTTCCTTAATTAAAAGTGCGCTTTGACTTTGAAAATTAATTATTGTTCTAGACATTAAGATTGGTTGAAGCATCTTTTGGTTTGAATAATTTATTTCAAAGTTTCGTTCACCTTTGCAAGTTATTTTTCCTAGTTAACATATTCTCTATTTTCTTGAAAGAAGGATTGGAAAACTTTGTACATGAATTGATCTCCTGATACAAGAACAGGGTGTTCTAGCCTTGAGGCTTAGATCTCCTTCATGAAGACATAAATCTTCAGTGTAGGTGTAAAATATACTTCCAACACCTAAGCTTTATTCTGGTACAAGTGCAAGCACATTGCAGAAGTACATGGATAATACCTTAATGCAGGGAGAAAGATCTATAAAGAGTCAGATATCTTCAAGGGTTCAATTATTAACTTGGAACAAAACCATATTGAAGATGAACATAGATTTACATTTTCATTGATCAAATATTGTTTACAAGAGGTTTGAGAGTTCCTTTCATTTATTTTCCTGCAAAAGTACTTTCTTTTATATTCTAGCACTAGAATATCTTTGGTGTAAATTGCCGGGTGATATTTTCTTTTTGATTATGCAATATTGCAATTAAGGAAGTAGGAATAGAGTTTGGAAAAGTTTATATCATTTTTGGCATTTCCTGTGCTTAGTCACTAAGTTTACGAAAACCCCGGGTTGACAATTAAGTGTTGAAGGAGTCTGCCTGACCGCAATTCCTTCCCCCAACATTTTGGTGTCATTGTTGGGGAGGCGATTTGAATTGGTAAGAACTTTCCATTTTCTTCAATAGGGGTAAATCTACTATTTTTTTTTTTTTTGTAGTATGCTTCTTTTGTTTTGAGGATTTTACGAGTGTTGAGTTTTTTTATTGTAGCAATTAACAGATTCTTTTTCCTTATAAACATTTGAATTTTGTTTTTTTGGATTTGATTTTTTTTAAATGAATTCCTAAGAAATGTAGGGGTACAAAGCCCAATAAGGGCTGACAAAATAATGAAATATCTGAAAACTCTTCTCATACTGGACCTTCTGTTGCAGGTATAAAGTCCAAGCAAACTCAGACTCATCACACCGAAACAGTCCACTTGGATTTTGGACATAGTGATTCAGGTGTGACACAACCCAATAGGGGGAAGAAGGAGGCTAAAGGCGATTTAAAAGTTCAATATAGAATTAGTCAACCTTCACCTTCTAGAAGTGGTTCGATTGGAGGCACAACAATGGCTGATACATGAAGACCATGCAGAAGGGATTGGCGAAAACTAGGTACATGAAGAGCAGTCCACTTTTGGATTTCCAATAGTGAACTGAGAAGAGAATGTACCAATGAAGAATATTTCACCTTCCACTCTTCCACACTTTCATGGTAAGGTGCACGAAGACCCAGATTCATTTATTTTTGAATTTGACATATTGTGTCGAAGTTATGATTATTCTTCTGATGCCGAGAAATTAAAGTTGTTTCCTGCAACTCTTAAGGATTAAGCCTTGCACTGCGTCATGGGACTAGGAGGAAACATTGTAAGTTCTTTGGACCAAATGAAGAGAGTATTTTTTGAATAAATATCAGGAATATTGTAAAACTAGAGAAACGAAGGACAAGATCTTGACTATTGTACAAGGTGATGATGAGACTTTGGAGGATTACTTAGAGAGATTTTTGTATATACTCTAAAGGTCTAAACACAAATTTGATTTAAGTACTATTTTAACCTTGTTCCTATGAGGACTTATTGAGGATTATAAATATAATTTGAATTTTTTAGGACAAGGGGACATTGCTCATAAGACTTTTGAACAAATTTGTGATTTGTGCAGGAAGTTCTCTAGAAACCAGTCTAGATCCACTAGAGGAGGTGAAAGGAAAAATAACAAACTGGGATCTATAGATGCTATGATCATTGCATTGGAAAATAAAATGGACAACATGAAAATTGAAATAATGAATACTGTTAGCAAACAAATAGACTCTTTGAAATTTCAGCAAAAATTAGAAAAATAACAAGTGTCATTGTCTATTGTTTGTCCAAAATGTAGAAAAACACATCCTTTAAGAGAATGTCTTGCTGATATGAAAGGTGCTAAAAAATCTGTGATTCGTGCAAAGAACCATGCCACAGAGGAGTGTCCCTCCATACCAGGATTAAAAGCTGTAATTGAAGGAGAAAATTCCGAACTTGAGGCATTACATGTCATGGGAGCATGAAGAAAATGGCCACAGGTAAGTGCAAGTATGGCTCTTGAACCACATTTTTATGGTTGTAATGCACCTTCATATTCCTATTATAATAATAATAATCACTCTCAACATTGGAAACATGGGAATCACATTCATCATGGACATTCCTCTCAACCTTGGAAACTAGGATGGAGAGCGCCAAACCATTCATACCATTCCTATCCTGCTCAGATGCCATCATATCCTCCTTCTGATGCACCACACCATATGTCACAACCATTTTTTCCCTCTCTACCTCAGTAAAGTCAATCATTGCCACGATTGTCTTTGCCACCACCATTTAGACCACCACAGCTACCTTCTCAACCAGTACCAAATCCTAATAATAAGGTGGTACAACTAATTCATTCGGTTGGATCGTCCCCTCTTCCTACCTATCGAACCATGCCAATTGGGATAAGTGAGCTTCAATTGAGATAGGGAAGGGTGGTTAAACCAGAAAAACAAAAATATTCCATTGTGATTATTGAGGAGAAAAATGAGGAGGAAACTCCTTATCATTCGAAGAACAATATCACCCTTCAGCCCATTCCCATACCTTTAGATTCACCATCTTCTTCAAACTAGACCCCCTATCCAGAGCTGTTGGTCATGGAGAAGAGTGAACCTAATTCCACTATGGCTTCTGAATTAAGGAATCTTTGTATAAAGCTTCCTTTACTTTAGGCTATCTAATAAATTCTCATCTGTACAAATATCATTCGGGAATTATGTCTTAAAATTCCAGGGAGGAAGAGAGTAGAACCTTAGACCATTCAGTTTGTTGGTAGAGCATCTAAGTTGATGACAGGATGCGTATCGATGGAGAAATATACATATCCCAAAAAACCAGTTGTTTCTATCCATATAAGTGATATCCTTGTCTCTAATGTATTAATAGACTTGGGGGCGGCCATCAATGTGGTGACCAAGGAAACTATGGAAAAACTTGGGTTGGGCCATATTCGTCCTATACCCACTATGCTTGAACTTGCAGACAGATCTAAAATCTAGTTCGATGGAGTATTGGATGACATGGTTGTCTCTATAGATTCATGGGACATCCCATAGATTTCATTGTGATTCAGCCAAAGAATCTAGTGGGAGGACATCCTTTGATTCTGGGATGACCATGGCTTGCCACGAGTGATGCTTATATTGGATGTCGCTATGGTGATATGTACATTTCATGTGGATACTCTAGGAAAAAGGTCACCTTATACCAACTTTCTAGATCTATTCAGGAACTCAAGGATACCTTATGGTTAGATTATGACAGTAGTGATGAGGAGACCCAACCTATTTCTTCAATTTAGCATCATACCGAGTCTGCTCAGGATGGTGAATTGCGAGATTTATTGAACAATCTAGACACTATGCATAGTTTTGATACACTTCATCAGATCTTTAGTCTGGATTTTCAACAAAACTCTAATTCCCAACCTTCCTTATCCCATACCGTGGCATCATCTTCTTGTAGTCTTGAGCCTGAGACCACTCTTGTTGAAATTAGTCTAGGAAAATCCTTACACATTAGCTCAAACCTAGATTCATCTCAGCAAGAACAGCTTGTTACCTTGTTGCGAGATCATTTGGATGCATTCACTTGGAGTTATGAAGACATGAAATGCATTCCTCTTGAGACTTGTGCTCATCATATCTATATCTAGGAGGGAGCCTGACCTGTCCGATAACCCCAGAGATGAATGAATCTCACACCGAGAGATATTGTTAAGGAAGAATTACAAAAACTCTTAGATTCTAATTTCATATACCCCATTTCTGACAGCTAGTGGCTCTCTCCATTTGTGATATTCCTTAAGAAATATGGGAGATGGCATATTTTCATTAACTATCAAGAATTAAACAAAGCCACTCTCAAGGATTGCTTTCCCCTTCCTTTCATCAATCAGGTGCTAGATACCCTTGCTGGTAAAAAGTACTTTTCATTTTTAGATGGCATCAATGGGTATAACCAAATCCAGATCGCACCCTCATATTAAGACCAAAACTCCTTCATATTCCCTTGGGGTACATTTTCCTATTGAGTGCTTCCTTTCGGGTTGCAAAATGCACCCGCTACCTTTCAAAGGGATGTGCTTGTCATTTTTACTGATCTTGAATGTGTTGAGATTTATATGGATGATTTTTTTGTGTTTGGTAACTCATTTGATGAAGCTCTTAAAACTTTAGAAAAAGTTCTTTTATGTTGCCAAGATGCTCCTCTTGCTTTGAGTGATAAAAAATGTAGATTAATGTGCAAATCAGGAGTGGTACTTGGTCATTTGATCTTTGACAAAGGTATTCAGGTAGACCCCGCTAAAATTAAAGTCATTTTTCACCTTCCTGCATCCAAAACTCAAAGGGAAGTGTTAGGTTTTCTGGGATATGCTGGTTATTACCAGAGTTTCGTTGAAAAGTTTTTGAAGATTGCTACTCCCCTTCTTCGATTACTAGCTAAGGATAGTGAATTAACCTAGTCCACAACTTGCCAGTAGTTGTTTGAAACATTGAAGGAAAAATTAGTACAGGCACTAGTTTTGGGAGGCCCAAACTGGTCCCTACCATTTCATATTTCCTCTGATGCTTCAGACACCACTATTGGTGCAACCTTAGGACAAGAGGAGGATAAACAATGCTATTCTATTTATTACATCAATGAAAATTTGTCACCTGCTGAATTTAACTATACAGTGATTGAGAAAGAGTTTTTAGCCATTATTTTTTCTATTAATAAATTCATACATTACATTACATGATATGAATTTTATGTGCATACTGATCATTCTACTCTAAGATATTTAATGAATAAACCTTTAACTAGCGGTAGAGTGACTAGGTGGTTACTTCTATTGCAGGAATTCAATGTTACAATTATTGATAGACCAGGAAAATCTAATGTCATAGATGATTATCTTTCCAGATTAAAACAATCTTGGCGAGGCAATTCCTGTTGATGATGATTTCCCTGACGAGCATCTCTTTGCTATGTTAGAAAAATCTCCATGGTTTCCTAACATAGTCAACTATTTAGTCACCGAAAAGACACCACCTCACTTATCCGCTCGTGAAAAGTGGAATATTATCCAGAAAAGTGTGTGATATTCTTGGATATAGGGAGTCCTCTTTTACACTGGACCAGATTTTGTTATTCGTAGATGTGTAAGTGTTATAAAACCAACTCACAGAAATATAGAAAAGAAATAAAAATGCCTTAGAATTCAGCCTCTTCGAGGGGACAACCTCCTTTACATTACACAAATGAACAATTCTTGGATGATACCAATGACAAGACCTTCTTTCTATATATAGGAGTCTAAGGGGTCATAATATAATCAGAACCAACATAAAAATAATAATATAAGGGCACAACAATAACAATAGTGGGCTTCTATGGGGCACAATAATAACAATATGGGGACTAAATGGGCACAACAATATAATAAGGGGGTTTCACTAATAACAATAAGGGTTACACTAGTAATATAGGGACCTAACATGCCCCTCTCCTTCAAAAAGTGTTTTCCTCAATGCTTGAGTAGTTCTGGATTCTTCTGTATAAATTTATCATCCATCCAGGTGGAAACTTCAGCGAGTATCTTCTTTCACTTGATAAGATACTCTGAAATTGAGAGACTTTGTAGCTGTTGATTTCTTGGTTTTGTGACTGCTTCAGTTTCCAATATGATTTTTCCTTCCTTGTCAAGTTCTGGAAATATTATTTGAACTGGGATCTTCTGAAACTTTTGAATGAGTTCCCACCTTGCTTCATCATTGTTCCATTCATCACTTACTTCGTTTATCGAATTTGGTTGGATAATTAAACCAACCTATAGAATTTCTGCAACCATACGTTCAATTTCACTCCTTTGGGCATATGGATATTTGTAAGGCCTAATTTTTGGAGGAACACTTCCTAGAATCAAATGAATAGCATGATCATGATCACGAATAGGTGGGAGGCCTTTGGGAGTCTCAAATACCTTGGAATGATTGTCCAAGACTTTTTGGAGCTCTGAAGAAATATATGATTTCGATATGGAAACCTTTAGGGAACATAATTGTGCAATTACGCCTCTTTGTTCTTTCTTTAGAAGCTTTGTCATTCCATTAGAGCTGATTATCTTTCCTGGTTTTCCTGTGATACCCCTTAATTCAACTTCCTTTCCTTCTGGAGAAAATTTCATGAAAAGTTCTTAAAAATTAAAATATGTTGTACCCAAGGATTGTAGCCATTGGACTCCTAGTACAACATCAGCACCACCCATTGGAATGGAAAGCATTGGGCTATTCAATACATATTCTCCCATGGATAGCTTGATATTATGGCACTTTCTAGAGGAATTTATGGTTCCTCCACTTGCAACCATCACTTGACACTTTGGTGCTGGATATATGAAGCAATTCAATTCCTTGGCTATCTTACAATGAATAAAATTATGGGTACTGCCCGAATCAATCAACACTATTACCTTTTTCTTCTTGATATGTCATTCTATCTTGATAGTTTGAGGAGTGGTAATTCAGACCAATGCATTACAAGATATGGTCGGATTCATTTCTTATTTCTCTAGGGTTTGTTCCTGGTGTATATCCTCTTCTTTTGATGTTTCTTGTTCATTTTCTTCCTCCTCTTAACAATCTGTGTAAATTAATTTCTTCTCAACGCACAGGATCATTAGTGTATTTTCTATCACAATTGTAACAAATCCATTTTTCTCTTTTTTTTTTTCCAATTGTTGTGGTGTCAACCTTGTAGGTTGTGGAAGGCTAGGGTCAACAACACTTCCATAGTTATGAGTGGTAGGCTTCCTTGTTGCCATAATTTTTATTTCCATTTTTCTTGCCAACCTAAATTCCTTCTCCAATGAATCAGGTTCCCAAAGGCGAACCTCATGTTGGATGTTATCCTTTAAAGTCCCTATGAGCACATCAATCCTATGCTCCTCTGGAATATCTTTTACCCTTATGTTAAATTTTTGGAAGTCCTCAGTGTGCTCCATCATTGAATCCTTTTGTTTGAGATTTATCAATTGGCTAAAAAAGATGTTTCTGTTTGTATCTTCATAATGTGCTATCATTTCTTCCGTAAAAATTGCCCAAGTGACAATTTGTTTACGAGAGAAAAGCCATCAATACCATACAAACTGATTTGGCTCCAAATATAAAGTTTCAGTACGTACCTTTTGTGTGTTTTTCACATTATGGAGATCGAAAAATTGCTCCATCTACAATATCCATGTTCCAGGATCCTTGCCATCAAACTTCCTCATATCGATATTTATAACATGGTGGGTCTTTACTCCAATGTCAAAGTCTATTAAATCGTGATTAACATTTATTTTGTTCTCATCATGAGTTTCCTTTACTATCTTTTCTCCGTTTGTAGACATTTCTTGTAGCAACATTGTCAAATATGTCTTCATCTCGTCCATTTTACCTTCCATCTTAGCTTCCAAACCATCCATCTTAGCTTCCACAACATTCATCTTAGCTTTCATGCCTTTCTTTAAATGATCCATTTTATCTTCCATGTCTTTCTTTAAACCATCCATCTTAGCTTCTGTTACTTTTTGTGAGAGTGAATTTTGTTGCACTTGCTCTCATAATTTTGATATATCATGTTGCATTTCTTCCTCTTTTTCACTTTGTAAGAGATCGATATTGAATCTGTTGTATCTCCATAATTGCAGCTCTCTAGGATCTGAAATTACTTCCTACAGTAGTCCTCTGATTCTTCTTTCCAATTCCACCAGTCTGATCAAAATTGGATTCTCCAAGGAAGCGTTATTCCCAATCTCCTAAGATGACCTAATTATATAGTGTTTCAGTAGAATGAACTTGTACAACGTGCCACATGTCACTATTTCAACCTTCGGATGTAAATAATATACACAGAAACCTATAGTCCGTCCTATTTCTGTAACTTCTTACGAAATTTAAATCTGATGCTCAGAGAGAAAGTTATGAGGATTTTCCCAAGGTCACCTGTTTAGAATGTAATTCGGGATTATGCAAAAACCCTAACATCCTTAGATTATATCTCCAAAAATATAGTGAGACAATATCTAAAATTTGGACCCAAGCTTCACCAAGATTTTAGCTCATATGGGTTTTAATTTTAGAGTCAGACCCTTAGAACAAAAAAGTATAGCGAAAATTTCACGATGACTTGTTTGCAATGAAATTATGGAGCTTGCGAAAACCCTAACTTCCTCAGATCATATCTCTGAAAATATAGTGAGAAAAGATCTGAAATTTAGGCTTGAGGTTCAGATCGATTTCTTCTCAAATGGGTTTTTTTTTTTAGCTTTGGAAACTTTGTAGCGAAAACGTTATAGCGAAAATTCCACAATGACCTGTTTGGAACAATGAAACCCTAGAATCCATAGCTCTAATACCAAACATTATGAAACCAGCTCATAGAAAGATAGAAAAGAAATATAAACGCCTTAGAATTCAGCCTCTTCGAGGGGGAAACCTCCTTTACATTACACTAATGAACAATTCTTGGCTGATACAAATGACGAGGCCTCATTTTTATATATATGAGCCTAAGGGGTCATAATATAATCAAAGCCGACATAACAATAATAATATAAAGGCAAAACAATAATAATAGTGGGCTTCTATGGGGCAGAATAATAATAATATGGGGACTACATGGGCACAACAATATAATAAGGGGGTTGTACTAATAAACAATAGGGGTTACACTAGTAGTATAGGGACCTAACAGTAAGAGAGGAAGAAATGTTTGATATTTTAAAATTTGCCCATGATGAACCTTGTGGTGGCCACTTTGCTGACAAATGGACTGCATATAAAACTCTATGCACTCACTATTTTCAACCTTCTTTTTCTAGGGATGCCAAACAATATGTTAGGTGTTGTGATAGTTGTCAACGAATGGGTTAGCCTATTTAAGGCAATGAAATGTCTTTATGTCCTCAAGTCATGATTGAGCCCTTTAAAAAATGGGCTATTTATTTTGTAGGACTCATAAATCCCACATCTTTAAATAAAAAACAAATCTTGGTTTGTACTGATTTTGTTATTAAATGGGTAGAGGCTAAAGTTGTTTCTTTTGCCACTGAAAAAGTTGTTATTGATTTTTTGTTTAATGAAATTTTTACTAGATTTGGTGTTCCTAAAGAAATAATTTCTGACAATGGACCGCAATTTGTTTCTAACTTGCTACAGGAAGTCATGAATCAATATAAGGTTCGGAATAGAAAATCTACATCGTACCACCCACAAGAAAATGGCCAGGTGGAATCCACAAATAATGTGATCGAATCCATCCTCACCAAAATAATAAACATGCACAAGAAGGATTGGGCTAGTTGGTTGCCTGAAGCCTTATGGGCTTATCAAACTACTTGGAGGAACAACACGGGGCATACGCCATATGAGTTGGTGTATAGAAAACAAGTCCTTTTTTCGATTGAATTTCAGATAAAGACTTTCAAGACTGTAGTTCAGTTGGGTCTAGATCTCTCGGAAGCATAGCAGCAATGTCTATTGCAGCTAAACGAGTTGGATGAATTTCAAAGGGATGTTGCTCCAACTAGATGATTGGGTACTTCTCTATGAATCTAGATCTAAACATTTTAAAGGAAAGTTCCATACTCGTTGGTTGGGACCGTATGAGGTGATTGAAGTCTTTGACAATGGGGTTGTATAATTTGAAGCCATTGATGGACGAGATTTAGTTTTCCTTGTGAATGGGCATAGGCTTAAAGTATATTTTCAGCCCATCTCAAAGGAAGAATTCATGCGACAAGTGCAACAATAGTTTGAACTTCATTTAATAGGTGTCTATGCTAGCCTATTGTAATATGATTTCTTCTCTCTTGAATTTAAATTTAAGAAAAATCCAAAAAAATATATAAATAATTAAAAAGAAAAAAAGAAAAAGTCTTTTTTCCCTGTGATTGTGAAAATCAGTTCCACTGACATAATTGTAGAAGGGTCAACCTGAAAACCAGCTTGCTGGAAGGAAGATCAGTTCTAATAAAATGGGAATGTTGCTTGACCTTTAGATGTGTTTACTGTCACCAAGAAGAAGCGGGTACAAGGACAAGAATCAGTCCCTTATCCAAGTTTGGGATAGTTGGCACAAATTTTTTATTTTATTTTAGGCAACACTCAATTCCCGCTGCATTTATTTTATGGATCAACACTATGCAGGCAGATATCAGGTGAAATTATGCCTTTCTTCTATTCCCATTTTCGAAAAAATATCCCCTTATTTTCTTCTTTTTATCCCAAAAAATTTACCATCCCTTTCTTTAAAGAAGTTTCCCTATCTGATTTCATATTTCCCTCTTTTCCCTTGAATTTTTTCCCCAAAATCCCTTTTTCGATTTGTCCCTCTTGGCGGCTTCGCTCTGGGTTCCCTGTCATAATTTCCTTCCCATTCTAAAAATTTACCCTTTTCCCCACTTCTTTTTGCCTCATGGATTGATTGCAAGATTTGATGTGAACTCACAAATCAGATCGAAAGGCATATGTTAACATCGAAGAATGGTGAATAAAATATGCTTTGTATATTCAACAAATATTTTAATCTAGTATATGAATTGTATTCTATCAGAATTTTATTTTGGTTCCTATTACGCCACAAATATCCCTCATGCAGGAATGTGTGTTCAAGTGCAAGCAGATTCAGTGCAGGCATGGGCAGTATAAGCATGTCTAAGTGCAAGCATACTCAGTGCAGTCATAGTCGCTACAAGCACATTCAGTATAGGAATCCTCACTGCTGAACGTGCCCAGTTCAAAAAGGCACATGTTCCGGTGCAGGAATACCTAGTGCAAAAATGCATGTCGAAGCTTATCATTTTTTCATGAACCTTTGTATAGGAAGAATAACTATACCACCTGTAGATCATGACATTCAGTTTATATTATGATTAATGCTTTGTTTTATCATTTACTAAATTAGGAACAAATCATTTAAGTATAAGGATATTTTAGGTTATGAAATCTTATATTTTCAATGAGTACTAAGTACACCTTATGTGAACTCATGGAGTAAATGCGGAGTGGTACTATTCTCCCGAAATTCAATACTTACCTTCCCTTGGAAAACTCATCACCTGATAATAATCGCCTCACCCCATATCTGACCTTGCATGACTGTTATGTGAAATTATTGTCTAAACTATCACCTCTCCCAATCATCATTGCTTGCATGTACTTGCACCGATTCACATTCACATCTGTGTGATTTTAATAATGAAGCATGATCTTTCGGGAAATGGTTGATATACTGGCAGATGTGTAGCTTAATCACCATTTGAGTTATTTTTGATGTAATATCTTTTTAAAACTTGAGACAGAGATTGGGTGAGTTCGAACGGGCATGACGCCTGTAAGGATTGAGCCACGATCCATAGAGATGGAAAAGATAGCTGAGTATAGGAATAGTCTTTCAATGTTGCAGGAATCCAGGTTCCTCCTGTTCCTGGAGAAGTTCAATGGGTTTGACTCAACTGTGGCAATATAATTTTTCTGAACCTTCGATGGGAGATGAGCCAAGGTTGGTTAATTAGAATTTGCAGTAACAGAAGAATCCATATCTCATGCTACAGGGTTGCCAATAGTGGGGGAGAAATGGTTCAAGAAGGAGAAGTTATAAAATAAACTGTGACTCCCGTTCGTGGTCAACTCGAAGAAGAAGGTGGACTTGGAAGAAGGGCCTCAAGCAGAACACTATGATTGGGAAGTGGAAGGATCTCCTGTATGTGCTACAGAAGTTCCTTACTTGTGAGGGTCATTACTCACTAAATTTCCTCTACCACATACGCCTATTCTTGCACTTTAAGTCCAGTGAGCTCATCAAATTCTCATATTATTTGCTTAGAAATTTAGAATATATGGCAAAAGGGGTTCAGAAGGAAAAATCCAGTTAGGCTGCATACAAATTATATCACCACGGGTTGATCACAATCTTAGTTAAGAAAGAACTGGAAGCTAAAAATGTGGCTTGTGGTAATTCTTGAAGGAGTTCCATGGACGGAGCGTAGAGAAGTCGACTCAAAAGAAGAGTGGAAAAAAGGTGTCTCAAAATAATAGTGCAGAAAAGATGGCTCAAAAGAAGAGTGTAGAAAAGATGAAGTTGACTCAGAAGAGGAGTGCAGGCAAGAACGAGAAGTTAGAATCAATGACCCCACATCCTATCGAGACCAGGAGGTTAGCCAGGAAAAGAAATGCCTCCTCAAGGGCGGGTCATGTTTAGTTGACCTCTCCGATACTGTTGGATGACTCGCAACCTACTTCATCAGGTAAAAATAATCTTACGGTTCTTGCTGAGGCAGCGACTCATATAGTGGTTGATGGTGACTATGTTGAGAAGGAAGACGACACACCCTTGTTGGTGCTCTTTGGCAGAATGAAGAAAAGAAAAGTGATGTTGAGTACAAGTAAGGACCCAACAAAGGGTCAGATGGATGAGAGGGCACAAGGCACTGAAACCCTCAATAATTTCGAAGAGCAAGGTATTGAAACCCTTGATATGATGAATGATCAGGGTGCTGAAATCCTCAATGATTTTGAAGAGAAGGGTACTGAAACCCCCAGTGAGATAGATCAACAGGGTATTGAAGCCCTTAATAACTCTAAGGAACAGGGTACTAAAACCCCAATTAAATTGAATAGACAGTGTACTGAAACCAATGATAAGGTAAAAATGCAAGGCACTGAGACCCTTAGCAACATTTAGATTCTGGGTGTTGAAACCCTTGATGATAATACAATGCAAGAATTAAAAGGTGGCCAGGATAATTTTGACCTTGATGATGATGACACATGTCTAGAATCGACTACAGAAAAGTCTGCACCCGAGGAATTGAGAGTGGAGAACTCCACTCTATCTCTGACTAGTCGGATAGAAGAAATCAATAAACATGTTTATAGCTTGGAGGTGTTAAACCAAGCCATGAAAGAGCAGAGTGCAAAAATGAGAAAATGCAAAGTTGGCAGGAGAGGTGAAGGAACATAAATGATAAGTTAAGATATGGAAGTATCGGGCTTTGAAGTGTTATGAATGTCTTAAGAAGATGCGCAAGAAACTTAAAAAGGTTCGAAGTAGGAAGGAAAAGATAATGAAAGTGGGGATCAGTATACAAGTTCAGAATTAAAGGGAGGCCCTTATGTTTTGGTTTTTTTTTTCAGCAGGTAAAGGTTGTGTGAGGACCCATAACAGATTAAGGAGGGGAGGATGTTGGTAGGATAAATTGCCTCATTTTTAAATGCTTTTCCCCTTCAAAACCATAAACTTATACCTCTGTTTTATCCTTGCAAACCCCCCTATAACTACACTAGTCTAAGAATCGTGCGCCTTCCTACACTAGCTTTATGTTTCATGTTTAAGGGTTACGAATGTGCTTAATTAATTATTTTCATAGGTTTTATACTTTTAAATATTTGCAACTAATAATTCTCTTCCTAGAAGTATTCGATAGACAATGAATTAATCATCTTGTTAGCATGGTCAAGTGCAGGTAGGATTCCTATGCCACTGGCGAATCTTCAACTACTGTAACAACTCACCACTGCATGCGGATATCATGTTCTAGAATGATCAACTCAAGTTGGGGTCGGAGCATAGAGGAAAGTCAGGGATATGGTGGATATTAAGTCGCCGATTGAATACCCAGAATAACGTTTTGTTATAACCAAAAGGCTTAGCACAAGAAGTTTTGTTATTTTGTTATAGCTAAAAGGCTCAGATTGGAACACTTGATGTAATTTGGTTATGGCCACATGCCTGAATGAATGTATAAAATGTAGAGCTTAGGTAGAAAATGGTAGGGAGTGATAGCTATATCGAGAATACTGTGATTCTATCCTTTTGTAATTTTGTTGGTATCGCCCTCGTTCTGGGCTGGATTCAAACTCATGATGTATATTTGTTGATCATTAATAGTAAGTAACTACGCCATGATTTCTCAATCTTTCATTGTAATTCTATGTTGATGCGTTGATTAAAGAGCTGAATCTTTATGTTTCCTAAACAGGGAAATGAGCTGGTTAGCTAGGGCCCAGCCAACCCAACTCGTACTCCCTCGTGTTTTTATTTATTTATTAATGTGTGTTAATTTCTTTTAATGAAAAATGTGAAGTAAATAGATGTTTCTTTTATTCTTATGCAAAGTTTGAATATGATTTCATTACAGTGTGACGGTGTGCGTGCTTGATTGAAGTTTAATCTTATGATTTCCTTGTTTGAAGTTTATTCTCATTTTCTACCTGGATCGTGCAAGCATGCATTCCTACACTAGTGCATTTATAGTCTTGTAGATTGATTCTTCTAGTTCATTACAGTAATAGTTATTTATTATGTTGAAGCCTCAGACCTTTTCTGCTCCAACATGGGGGATAACCACCCGGTTCGGACCTTAGAAAGTAGCTCCCTTTTCCATTTGGTATGGTGGCTTCGACTAGGGATGATGTGACCAATTTCCCAATCTAGGTTTGAAAATGATGATGGTGGTTTTCAAGTGATTGCAATAATAATAATGATAACTAAATGATCTATTCTAGTATGCAAATCTCTAATTAACTTAATCTAATATAAACTTGGGGTATTCTGTGTGATATGTGATCTTAAAAAGATATATGTTTAGTACGTGGTAATAAATATCATTCAAGTGTTAAACAAAGATGATAACATAAAAATATAATTTCTTTGACTAAATAGTTAGTCAAAGAAATGTGGAAATTATATCGCATATATTTAATGATCATATATGAAATTAAACCCTTTCATCTAACTATTATACGATAGTGCAATTAACACATAACAGAAAGAACATACTACATATATAATTCATGAAACGAAATGTTATCACTAATTTAATAAAACATAACTAATCATACAAGATAAAAGTACTATATGTGTGAGGTTATGATCATTTGACTAGTGACATTGATCAACTCCTTTCTTCAATCAAATTATTATCCAAGCATACAGAAGTGCTTCAAGAATATACTATAGTTTGATATTCAAAAGTAATGACCATGTTCCATAATTCCATCAAGGCATCTACAAACTTACAAAAGTGCATTCTTTACTCTTTTTTTTTTTTTTTCAAAAAATCATGGACCCTTCTCTAAATGCATGAGAAGGGTATAAATACTATCTAACTAAAGTTTAAAAATAGATTATACAAAACATATGAGGAGGTTTCAAACAACCTTCCTCTTAACTAGTGACTAACTCTAAAAATAAAATTGATTTGATGACTCGAGGTTATGAAAATGTCTTACTGTCTACCAGGTTTTCCTTGAGGTCACATATATCAGACATTGGTTTTGCTTGAGGAGGTGCTCCAAATTGCGTTCTGACCTATCCTAAAAATATGGCATTTGTAAGAGGTGGCAACGTTCTTTGTGTTGAATTGAGTGAACAATTCAGTGTTATAATTTGGCTATGAGGTTTGACAAGAAATTGCTAATATGCTCCTAGTTGGTCTTGATAATTTCGTGATTGCCTCTCTTTGGATTTTCATCTTTGCTTTCAAGGTTGTATCCAAGTATTTCATATCTGGTAGTGGCTTTGGATCACCTTCTTTTATCAAATTGGTGGTGTTATAAGTATGATTGTCTGCCTTTATTATATTCTTTTCCACTCCTACTGCTCTTGCTATTGCCAATTCTTCCTACTTAATCTCTGCATCCCATTTTGTGAATAATATGTCTTTATGTGTTTCTTCAATCTCTGTTATATTAGCACTTCTTCCTTCTTCAGATTCTTGCCATTCAATATAGTCAGATATCTTGGTATTTAAGTCATTAAAATCAGTGATCTGATCAATTGCCTTATTTGTTAATTAATCACTGGTATTCAAATAAGGGGTGATATGGGATATTTTCTGGCAGAATAGATCTATTTGTTTTGACAGAATGGAGTTTAGCTCCAATGCCTCTTTGATGAACTCATTAATAGTGGGGACATCTTTATATTTTGCTATAGTCTCTTGCAACTCTTGGATTTTCATATTCTTTGCTGAGATATCTACTTCGTGGCTTATCCTAAGTACTTCCATACTTTGCTACAATTGGACTATTGTTCGGTGGCTTGATTGTTCACATTTGTTTTCTCAATTTCCAGCGGTTGTTCAAGATATGCTATCCTTTCTTCTCTTTCTCATAACAAAATAGATACTTCAGTTGCCTTATCAATGGTGGCAGTAGCATATGCCCTTGCAAATTGTGACAACCTAGTTAAATTTGCAGTTGGATTTGAAGGAATATCCTTCCACACTATATCCATTGGTTCATTCCCTGGTGGGATTTCAGGTGTTTCCACTCTCCTTCTATTCCTTTGTCTTCTTAATACAATCTTATGTAGTGGGCAATAGAATACATCTAAAGGAGGTATTTATTTAACCTTTAGGATAATCTTATATGTCAGAAATGTAGGTATGATTTATGTATCCTATGAATTGTCCCTTGTTTGTTCATTGGCTTAGACTCTGAAACTTTTTGAGTTTGTTGTGGAGTATGATATCCTGTATTTTCTTGGACATCTATTGCTTTGGTAGTATCTTGGAGTTTTTTATTAAACTGGTCCCATTCCTACTCCATATTGCTACTTTCACCTTTGGGGCCGGTATCCTGAGTTAGGTCAGTTTTGACCTATTTCTCAGCTGATTTTTTGCTAGATTCTTCCATAACCTCTGTTTCCTATGTCTTCCCTATGTTCTGGGTTGCATTCACCTGAGATTCTATTAGGGAATTTGGTTCCTCATTGTTAATGGTCACACTAGGTGTAGGTTTGTTATCAGTTCTTAACAAATCCAAAGGGATTGTTTCAAGCCTCTGATTTCTAAATTCCTGAAACCTTTCGAAGTCGTCAGGACTCAAATTCACCTTTTCTCAATTTAATGCTTGTTCAAATGACTCATATGATTGTAATAAATCTTCAAATTCATGATCTTCATGCATAAAGGGTTTGACCTTTATTGACATAGTAAAACTCTTTGCTACTTTCTCTGGGTCAAATTGCTTTTTTGGCATAGTAGCCAACCTAAACCTCTCTAAGTTCCGTAATTATTCATTTGCATGGTTGAAGTATACCAACGAAAAAGTGCCACACCAGATGGGAAAGGGTGGCCATAGTTATTTTTTTCTATCTTTCAAAGTCTTGGTTAAGCCTTTTCCAACAGTTTGGTGAGATATTTCTCTGGCTAACAGCTTGTCGGGGACATACAAATGAAGTACATGTGGTTCTATTGTATTGCCGTAAACTCTAATATATTTCAACCATTTCTCAGCAAAGTTCTTGCCTACTACAACAAGGTTTGTAGCGGCTTCCTTAGAAAATTTCAGGGCCTTTTTATCAAAAATCATTTGATGTAATGGTAGCATAACACCATTGCATATCTTATAAAAATGGGGTATAAAATGGGATTCCCACAATTTTTTGTGACTGAGATGGATAGGGTATGGGTCTTTCAAGGTCCATTTCCAACCCATAATTAGAAACTTAGTACAGAAACAGATAGAGTCCATGATATAAACACTCATAAAAAATGGAGGAAATATTTCTATGGAGGTGGATCTCTTTTGATGATATTCAGAAATAGTCATAGCTAAGTTGTTAGATAGGATAGTAGCCCAATTTATTATATGAGAATTTATACATGCATTGATTAAAAGGACCCATTCTATATAGAACTTGGTATTATTAGGCATTCCATACAATCTTCATAACATGGAGGCTGCATAGTTATGGGGATTTGCTATAGAAGCTATGGGGTACATACCTATCTTGTCATATTTGAATTTATTTTTTAGGACTCTCCACCCCTAAATCATCTTAAAGGGTTCTTCATTTTTTTCGCGAACTTGGCCAGGAATGATCTATGATATATATCCTGAGGGTCGAGAAGATGATACATTTGTTTCCAATCTTTGGTTTTAAATGATCCCATCAGCTCCATCTTTGAATTCTTGAATTATCTGTCTTCAATATTGACATTCTCCACTACCCATCTAAACATATCCATGTATGGTAGTATCTTGCCTTTTTCTCCTATTCCGTGAAGAAAAAAGAAAGCAATGTCTCTGAATTGAGTTGTCGAGGTTAGTATTTAATCTGTTGTTGCCTTGGTAGTAGTAACTTGAGGCTAATAATTTTCAAGTCTATTATAGATAACTTCCCATGCAACTGCTCCTCCATTAGCACTGCAAACCATATTAAAAAATATGGGCGGCATCTCTGTAACCTCAGATTCTGAAACACTCTGTCACTTCTGTTTTTGCATTACCTTCCATAAGGACATCCCTTTTGAATATTTCCTTAAATGAAAGCGAGATATACCATAGTAAACAGTAAAGGGAAATTAAGGCCGAAGAGATCTTTGAAATGACTTGAATCATGGGAAGATTTCAGCACAATCTCTATAGTAACTAGCCATGACTTGAAAATAGTAACTTCTCTCCTCGAGCTGCTAAACATTAATTTCCCTATCAACCCACTTGATATTTCATTAAAAACTCAATAACTTCCCACACTTTATTTCTAAGTTTATGCCTCACTACTTTCAAACGTTGCAACATAGCGTTGTTCATAAATAATGCGAAATGCGATTGTGAAACATCGCAATATCGCATTTCACAATTTTTAAGGGATAACACAGTGGCATGCCTTGTCAAATTGCAACTTGTGAAGTGTGATCGTATATTATTATAGTGTCGCGATTGAAAAATCGTGGTGGAGACTTTATCACATATCGCAATTCGGGATTTTATTTAGGTTTATAATTGTTACATGAAAACTGTGAGATGTGATTTGCGATGATAAAAGATTAAGTATGGGTTCCATTCTAAAGGTTTAAGGAAAATTTTAGAGTAAGCGCTTATTTTCAAAAGCTAAAAATTTAAAAGTGTCCCCATTTATATGTCAAATACTAACTATTAATCCCTATAAATTGTTAGGATATTCCGACACATAGGAAATAGTTAAGTATAACTTGGTCTAGTGTAGAGTTAGGTAAAGTGTGTTTCTTTACTATGTAATTTTTAAAGTTACAATCTCATGGTCACTTTATGTTCTAGACATGAAGTGATCCGACAGTTCACTCTCTCCTTAGTATTACCAACACTGGATCCGTGGCTTAACACTCGATTGGTCCATGATCTCTATTTAAAGAGAAGGGTCATTCGTAGGGTGACTGTTCATGAGAGAAGCTTATGTTAATGCTATTTATTTTATTAATAAATTTCCTGAAGTGGCCGCATTGGCTCAGGCCATAGACTGTTTCCCTCTTTGAGGGTTTTAACCACATCAAGAATACTGGTGTATTGATCTGTCATCTGTTTGTGAGCGGTTTCCTTTGGTGTTCTATCTAAGAAACTTACCTTGTAAATTCCTACATGGTATCCGAGCTATTTGAGAGCTGCATCCCTTGGTGAGCCAAATCCGAAGCTGGTACTACTACATCTGACTGTCGTTTCCTAGATCTACTGTTTCTGGTTGCTTTCGGGCTGAGAGGACTGCTCTATTGTGATAGGAGCATCTGTTCCAGTGAGGAACCCCTTTCATTTCATGCGAAAAGGTTTCCAGTAGCCCTAGCTATGTCATTTTTAATATTTAGAGGTAACTGTATAGTCTTTTTTGTAGTTTTAATTATTCATCTCTCTGTTTATTTCGGTTTATTTAGCTCACTGTTTTTTTATTACCAGATCTATACCTTTCATTTCACTCTTTTCCATGTGACTCTGTGTGATCTGGGAAAATCAGAAATAGGAATGAAGGATTTTTCTCATGTGTATGCTCTTTTCTGCTGTGCCTTAGTGTAATCTCGGAAAATCAGAAATATTGAGGAAAATATTTAGTTTTTGGCGAAAGCTAACTTCAAGCCATAAGGTTTGGTTTTTTTTGCATGTCCATGTTGGGTTGTGTGGCTTTTTTGTTTCATAGGAAAAAAGCGTTTTTCAAGTAATCACGCACCCCAAAGCTTCAGTGACCTTTCCTATTTTCCAAAAATTACTAACCTTTTAAACTAGCTCACTTGGTCCAAAGTTACTTTCTAAGACTAGAGGCCTTGGGTTCAAGTCTTTCTTTTTGTTGAGTTATTTTTTCAAAAAGCACATGTAACTTATGTTTTAAAGTTACTTTATGTAAAAGTGTTCTCACTCATTATAAAAAGCGAGTCACTTAAAATTCTAAAGTCTCTTTATCTTTTATTTTACAATTTAGTGGGTAGCTCATAAAGTACCATTCTAAAAGTGACTTTCACTTATTTATAAAAGTGGGTCACATAATTTTCTTTAAAGTGAGATTACTAGATTAAGTTTGGAAAGGGGGTGGGCGTGGGGCAATTTTTTAAAATATAACATTATCATTCACTTCGCACATTCACGCATTTCGTCGACATCTTCAACAACTTTTCTTCAAAAATCCATAACTTCTTCATCCAGAAGCCATTTTCAGAGCTATTTTTTTTAATCAACCTAATTTTTCGAGATATTTTCATTAGAACACTTAGTTTCAATATATATAGCTTCAATTTCCATTAAAATGGAAAGTCCATGCCAAGTTATTCTTAACAACACCAACTACTTCCAATGGTGGTCCTACATTATGGATTTACTTAGAAGTAGAGGTATTTACAGAATAGCCTCAGGCCAAGAAAATAAACCTAAAGATGAAGATAAGGTAGCCAAATTGGAAAATAGGCAATATCAAGCATGTGGGTTGATAGGGATGCCTGTTTCTCAAGACCCTAGATTCCATATCACAGAACTTGATACCCCTAATGAAGCAATGAAATAACTCAATAAATTTCTTGGAATTAAAATGAAATTAGAGCCCATCAAATAAAAAATGAGTTTCTTACATTGGACCCCAATAATTTTTATTCCATTGAAGATTTTTTGTCCAAGTTCAAGACCCTTAGACTTCTCTTGGAAGGTGTTAAGGTTAAGAAAGAAGATGGTAGCCTTATCTATTCCATTCTTACTAAGTTGGTACCAGCCTACTCTGTGTTTGTTTCCACCTTCCATTCTACTAGAGAAGCCTTTATTTCTCAAGGACAAGACTACAAGTCCCCCTCTTTTAATGCTTTTTGTGATTCTTTAATAAGATAACAATAAAAACTCTTACATCTTGGTCTTCTTAATCTTGGAAACTCTTCTAAGAAAGCCTTAGCCACCCAACAACAACCAAATTCAAAGAATCCTAAGAAGGAGTATCCTAAAAAGAATGGTCCTAAACCTAACAAAGGTCCTAAGCAATTTCAATCTCAAAATTAAAAATCATTTCAACAAAATGATAAGGCAAATAAAAACAAAGGGAAGAAGACTAATAGACATTGCCACTTTTGTAATTGAGATGGCCACTTAGAATCCAAATGATTTAAGAAGATGGAATGCTTGGAAGCAGCAATGAAGAACCATAAAATCCATTTGGAGAACTCTTTAACTTTAAGAATAACACTTTCTACATGTGGTTGTCAAGCATCTCAGTCTAGTTATGCACTAAATGTATCTTCTTCTTCTCATTCTCATGAGTGGCTCATTGATTCTAGAGCTTCTTATCATATGGAAAAAAACAAAGCCATGTTTTCTTATTTAAATGATTGTAACACCAAAAATATATATGTTGGTGATGATAGATCTCTTACTGTTGTAGGGACTGGAACTATTCATCTTGACAATGGTCAATTTAATGATGTATTATGTGTTCCAACCTTATCCTGCAACCTTCTATCTGTATATTAGATAACTCATTCAGGTGAAGGTAAAATCGTTGAATTCTCACCTCATGATGTTGTTATTAAGGACCTAAGAGATCCTACACAAATTTTAGCTACTGGAGTTGCTGATGATTCTACAAGGTTGTATAAGTTTAACAACTTTGGGCCATCAACTATTCCCTCAGTATTTTTTGTTCATAATGATGAAGTGAGCAAACTTTGGCATGAGCGATTTGGTCACTTAAACTATCCCTCCATTCAAAATATATGTAAAGAAAATATGGTGACAGGTCTTCCTATGGTATCTTGCAGAGATGGTGTTTGTTCCAAATGTGTACTCGAAAAACATCATTGGGATAGTTTTGAAAAACATGCCTATTGGCACTCCTCATCCCCTTTACAGCTTGTGCATAGTGATTTATGTGGTCCACTTCCAGCCATTTCATTCTTTGGCTACAAGTATTTCTTAAATTTTGTTGATGATTTCTCCAGATGCACTTGGGTATACTTCTTAAAACTCAAGAGTGAAGTATTTAACATGTTCTTGCCCTTTAAGGCCTTTGTTGAAAAACAATCTGGACATCAAATTCTTAAGCTAAGATTGTTAGGCCTATACTACTAGTGTAACCCCTTATTAGTAAAACCCCCTTATTATATTGATGTACCCATGTAGTGCCCATATTGTTACTATTATTCCCCATAGAAGCCCACTATTGTTATTATTGTGCCCTTACATTATTATTGTTATGTTAGCTCTGATTATATTATGACCCCTTAGACTCCTATATATAGAAAGAAGGTCTTTTCATTTGTATGATCCAAGAATTGTTCATTTGTGTAATGTAAAGGAGGTTTCCCCCTCAAAGAGGCTTATTTCTAAGACGTTCATCTATCTTTTCTATCTTTTTGTGAGCTGGTTTCATAACATTTGGTATTAGAGCTTTGGATTTTAGGGTTTCGCTGCTCCAAATAGGTCATCATGACATTTTCACTAAACTTTTTCTTTTTTTTTGTAGCATTGTTTTAGAAGCAAACAAAACAACCCATTTGAGACAAAATCGTGCAGAACCTCGAATCCGAATTTCAGAGCTTTTCGCGCTATATTTGCGGAGATATGACCTGAGGAAGTTGGTCTTTTTGCAGACTCCTGAATTACATTCCAAATAGGTGACCTTGGGAAATTCGTCATAAATTTTGTTTTGAGCATCATATTGAAATTTTGTAAGAAGTTATAGAAAGAGGACAGACTGTAGTTTCTAGTATATATTTTTCAGATCCGAAGGTCGAAACAATAACACGTGGCACTTCCTACAATTTCGCTCTTCTAAAAAGGTATATAATCATGTCATCTTGGGAGATTGTGCATAACTCTTTCTTGGAGAATCTAAATTCGATCAGAATCATGGCATTGGAAAGAGGACACAGAGGGCTACCGCAGGTCGCAATTTCAAAATCGGAAGAGCCAAATTTATAGAGTTATAGTCATTTCAATATTTATCTCCTAAAATCAAGAAAAGGCGATATGAGGAAGTTTGATGGCAATGATCTGGTAAATTAGATACTTCAGATGGAGCAATATTTTGGTCAACATGGTGTACCACCATTACAAAAGGTATGTATTGCATATTCATATTTAGAACTGGATCAATTTTTATGGTAAAAAGGGCTTTGTTCTCATAAACAACTTGTTATGTGGTCAATTTTCACGGAGGAAATGATAGCACATTATGAGGATACAAAGAGAAACACCTTCTTTAGAGCAACACCACAACAATTGGAAAGAGTAAAAAGGCTTTGTGACATATTGGAAAGCAAAATTATGAAGCATACCCTTCACAACTATAAAGATGGAAGTGTTGTTTCTCCTAGCCTTCCACAACCTACAAGGGTTACACCACAACAA
>APFE030930090.1:148524-169247 GCA_000404065.3 Pinus taeda
CTATTTCTATTATCCAACCATATTGGATAAACGAAGCAAGGGATGAATGGAAGAAGGACGAAGAAGTATGGCCACTTAGTTAAAAGTTGCAAAATATTCCAATTCAAAAAATATTGCTAGAAATTGAAGAGGAAGGAAAAATCATATTGGAACCTGAAGCAGTCACAGAAAAAAGAATCCGACAGCTACAAAATCGATCAATTTTAGAGTATCTCATTAAGTGGAATAACTTACCCGTTGAAGATTCTGCATGGGAGGACAATAATTTTATACATAAGCATCAAGAACTACTCAAGCGTTGATGACACCACTTTTTTAAGGAGAGGGGAATGTTAGGCCCCTATACTACTAGTGTAACCCCTTATTGTTATTAGAACCAACCCCCTTATTATATTGATGTACCCATATAGTGCCCATATTGTTACTATTGTGCCCCATAGAAGCCCACTATTGTTATTATTGTGCCCTTACATTATTATTGTTATGTTGGCTCTGATTATATTATGACCCCTTAGACTCTATATATAGAAAGGAGGTCTTTCATTTGTATCATCCAAGAGTTGTTCATTTGTGTAATGTAAAGGAGGTTGCCCCCTCGAAGAGGCTTATTTCTAAGGCGTTCATCTATCTTTTCTATCTTTTTGTGAGTTGGTTTCATAACAAATATTTGATAATGGCAGAGAATATGTTAACAACAAATTCATCAACTTTTGCACTGAGCATGGAATTCAAATGCAACATACTGTTCCATATACTCCATGACAAAATGGTGTAGCTAAAAGGAAGAATCACAACTTAAAGGAAGTGGCTAATTGTATGCTTCAATCTAAAGGACTTAGTCTTAATTTTTGGGCAGAAGAAATTAACTGTGCAAATTACATAGTAAATCGCACTCCCACTAAGGTTTTAAAGAATATCTCTCTAGAAGAAGCATGGAGCTCAATTAAACTAGATGTAAGTCACTTTCGTGTTTTTGGAAGTGAAGCATGGGCCCATATTCCAGATGAGAAAATAAAGTTTTAGAACCTAAGAGTGAAAAATGTAATTTTTTTGGATATTCTGAGGATATAAAAGGATATATACTTATTCCACTTAAGTCCAAAAAGGTTACCATTAGAAGAGATGTAAAGTTTGCTGAAAATATATTAGCCTACGAGCCTAGTTCAACGAATGTGCCACCTCTCTTTATCCCTTCTACTTCTGAAAATATTTCTTCCTCAGATGATGACAGCGAGGATGACAATCCTTCTCCACCTTCTTAGGATCCTCCTTCAGTTCAACTTCCAAAATGGGTCCATGCTACTCGGGATGTAGCAGCTGCTCTTGCAGGTGATCCTATAGATCAACAACGTACATGTTCTCAGTTCAATAGAGCCTCTTCTTTACTAGCTCAAGCTTCAGCAAATTATGATCCTGACACCTTTGCAGAAGCTTCAGGCCATCAAGATTGAGACGTAGCTATGAATGAAGAATATCGTTCATTATTGGCAAATAATACATGGGATCTTGTTCCTCTTCCAAAGGGACAAAAACTTGTTAGATGCAAATGGGTTTATAGAACCAAATTTGGACCAGATGGAAAAATTGATAAACATAAAGCTCGTCTTGTTGCTAAAGGTTTTTCACAAGTTGAAGGGATTGACTATACAAAAACCTTCTCGCCTGTTGCAAAAATGAACTCTATCTGTCTTGTTCTTTCCCTTGCTACCTCTCTCAAATGGGAAGTCCATCAGATGGATGTTAAATCTTCCTTCTTGCATGGGGACTTGCATGAAGAAATATATAGGGAACAACCTCTTAGATTTATAAAAACGAACTCTAGCCTTGTATGTTGGCTTAAGAAATCCATTTACGGTCTCAAGCAAGCCCCTCGGGATTGGTATGCCAAAATGGATAGCTTTATTTTAGATATTGGCCTTTCTAGGTGTCATTTTGACAATACTGTCTAAACAAAGAAAGTGGGTAAGTCTCTTATCATTCCTGTTCTTTATGTTGATGATCTTATCCTTACTAGTAGTGATCCCAACCTTATAAACCATGTGAAGTTCAGCTTTAAAAAGAAGTTTGAAATGACAGACTTAGGACACTTGCATTATTTTCTTGGTCTTCAAGTCTTGCAAACCAACGAAGGTATTTCCCTTTCCCATTCCAAGTATGTCTATGATCTTCTACACCACTTTCACATGGAAGACTGCAAGCTAGCTCCTTCTCCCTTTCGGTTTGGAGCCAAAATTTTAGTCACTTGTACTTCCCCTGAAGTTGATGCTACCTTATACCATCATCTTGTAGGAAAAAATTTGTATATGATCCATACTTGTCCTGACCTTTCCTTTGCTATTGGCCTTATTGATAGGTTTAAGCAAAACCCATATGAAAGTCATTGGAAAGTAGCTAAGAGAATATTTCATTATGTTCGAGATACAGTTCAGTTTGGGATTCATTACAGTGTAGAAGCATCTCCTCTATTGCTTGGTTTCACTGATTGCAATTGGGCTGGTGACCCTAATGATTGGAAGTCTACTGCAGGTTATGTCTTCACTCTTGGTTTTGGACCTATTACATGGGCTTGCAAGAAACAAAGTGCCATTTCTCTTTCTTTAGCAGAAGCAGAGTATTGTGGCACCGTAGAAGCTAGTAATAAAGCCTTGTGGCTTCGTCAGATCCTGTCAGAGTTTGGCTTTCAGCAATAGCATCCGACTACACTTTGGTGTGATAATCAAAGTGCCATTCAACTATGCAAAGATCCAATCCAACATCAGCGTAGCAAACACATTGAACTACACATGCACTTCATCAGAAAGATCATTCATGACTAGGTTCTTGAAGTGCAGTATTGTTCAACTGATGATCAAGTTGCAAACATCTTTACAAAGGCTCTTACAGAGGCGAAGTTTACTAGAATTCAATTTATGGTTGAAGTTCAGGAAGTTCTCACTAAGGGGGGATAGGCTCTAATGCCTCCTTCCTTCTCCTATTGTGTCATATTTGTACATCCTTCAATCCTATCCCAGGTTGTTCTTAAGGGGGGATGTTAGGATATTCCAACACATAAGAAATAGTTAAGTATAACTTGGTCTAGTGTAGAGTTAGGTAAAGTGTGTTTCTTTAGTATGTACTTTTGTAACTTACAATTCGACAGACACTATATGTTCTAGACATGAAGTGATTTGACGGTTCATTCTTTCCTTGGTATTATCGACACTTGATTTGTGGCTTAACACCCAATTGGTCCATGATCTCTATTTAAAGAGCATGGAGGGTCATTTTTAGGGTGACCGTTCATGAGAGAAGCTTATGTAGATTTTATTTCTTTTATTAATAAATTTCCTGAAGTAGCCACATTAGCTTAGGCGGTGGACTGTTTCCCTCTTTGAGGGTTTTAACCACGTCAAGAATACTGGTGTATTGATATGTGATCTATTTGTGAGCGGTGTCCTTTGGTGTTTTGTCTGAGGAACTTACCCTATAAATTCCTACATAAATGGGTGTGTTGTTACATAGTACAACATATTCTTACATGTACTTGATGAGTCTTAATGTGATTCTAAAGAGCGTGATTTTCAATCTAAAGTGTCCTTGATATTTTGAATTAAATATACTTTTGATAATCAGAAATTGAACGCTATTGCAACACACTGGTCTGTGCCTGCACTTTATGTCATTTAGGAAATATCAAACTTATCCATAATTATTCTTAAAGGGAATCTTTCTGAGTTAAGAAGGTTAGGAGTGTAGATTAGTTTGCATGGATAACTATTACAAGATTGAAGTGTGCTGTCATAACAAAATGATCTTTTAGATCACATGAAGAAGTTCCTTAATTAAAAGTGTGCTTTGACTTTGGAAATTAATTCTTGTTCTAGACATTAATATTGGTTGAAGAATTGTTTGGTTTGAAGAATTTATTTCAAAGTTTTGTTCACCTTTGCAAATTATTTTTCCTAGTTAACACATTCTCTATTTTCTTGAAAGAAGGATTGGAAAACTTGGTGCAGGAAACTCTGCCTCGGTATAGGAGTCGATCTCTTGATACAGGAACAAGGTGCTCTAGTCCTGAGGCTTAGAACTCTTGCATGAAGACATAAATATTCAATACATGTGTAAAATATACTTCCACCACCTAAGCTTTGTTCTGGTACTAGTGCAAGGACATTGCAGAAGTACAAGAATAATAACTTATTGTTGGGAGAAAGATCTATAAAGAGTCAGATATCTTCAAGGGTCGAATTATTAACTTGGAAAAAAACCATATTGAAGATAAACATAGATTTACATTTTCATTGATCAAATATTGTTTGCAAGAGGTTTGAGAATTCCTTTCATTTATTTTCCTACAAAAGTACTTTCTTTCATATTCTAGCACTAGAATATCTTTGTTGTAAATTGTCGGGTGATCTTTTCTTTTTGATTCTACAAGATTGCAATTAAGGAAGTAGGAATAGAATTTGAAAAAGTTAATATCATTCCTGACATTTATTGTGCTCCATTTCTAAGTTTACGAAACCCTCGGGTTGACAATTAAGTGTTGAAGGAGTCTACCTGACCGCAATTCTTGCACCCAACATTTTGGCGTCGTTGCCGGGGAGGCGATTTTAATTGGTAAGAACTTTCCATTTTCTGCAATAGGGGTAAGTTTGCTATTATTTTTTTTATAGTATGCTTTTTTTCTTTTGAGGATTTTATGAGTGTTGATTTTTTTATTGCAAGAATTAATAGATTCTTTTTCTTTATAAGCATTTGAATTTTTTTTTTGGAGTTAATTTTTTAAAAATGAATTGCTAAGAAAGGTAGGGGTACAAATCCCAATAAGGGCTGAAAAAATACTGAAAGATCTAAAAACTCTTCTCATATTGGACCTTCTTTTGCAGGTAGAAAGTACAAGCAAACTCAGACTCATCACACTGAAACAATCCACTTGGATTCTGGACATAGTGATTCAGGTGTGACACAACCCAACAAGGGGAAGAAGGAGGCTAAAGGTGATAAAAAAGTTCAATTCAACATTAGTCAACCTTCACCTTCTAGAAGTGGTTCGATTGGAGGCACAAAAATCGTTGATCATGAAGACCATGCAGAAGGGACAGGCGGAAAATAGGTACATGAAGAATAGTCCACTTTTGGATTTCCACTAGTGAACTGAGAAGAGAATGTACAAATGAAGAATATTTCACCTTCCTCTCTTCCACACTTTCATGGTAAGGTGCATGAAGACCTAGATTCATTTCTTTTTGAATTTGACATATTGTGTCGGAGTTATGATTATTCTTCTGATGCCCAGAAATGAAAGTTGTTTCCTGCAACTCTCAAGAATTAAGCCTTGCGCTAGTTCATGGGACCAGTAGGAAACACTGTAAGTTATTGGGACCAAATGAAGAGAGTATTTTTGAATAAATATCAGGTATATTTTAAAGCTAGAGAAATATAGGACGAGATCTTCACTATTGTACAAGGTGATGATGAGACTTTGGAGGATTACTTAGAGAGATTTTTTTATATACTCTGCAGGTCCAAACACAAATTTTATTTAAGTATTATTTGAATCTTATTCCTACAAGAAATTACTGAGGATTCTAGACATAATCTGAATTTTTTAGGATAAGAGGACATTGCTTAGAAAAATTTTAAACAAATTTGTGAGTTGTGCAGGAAGTTCTCCAGAAACAAGTCTAGATCCACTAGAGGAAGTTGAAGAAAAACTAACAAATTGGGATCTACAGATGATATGATCATTGGATTGGAAAATAAAATGAACAACATGAAAATTGAAATAATGAATACTGTTAGCAAACAAATAGACTCTTTGAAATTTTAGAAAAACTTAGAAAATGAACAAGATTTGTTGTCTATTTTTTTGTCCAAAACGTAGAAAAAAACATACTTTAAGAGAATGTCCTGTTGATATGAAAGGTGCTAATAAATGTGTGATTTGTGCAGAGAACCATGCCATAGAGGAGTGTCCCTCCATACTAGGATTAAAATTTGTACTTGAAGGAGAACATTCTGAACCTGAGCCATTACATGCCATGGGAGCACGGCGAAAATGGCCACAGGTAAGTGTAGGTATGGATCCTGAACCACATTTTTATGGTTATAATGCACCTCCATATTCTTGTTATAATAATAATAATCAATCTCAACATTGTTAGCACGAGAATCACTTTCATCATGGAAAATCCTCTCAATCTTGGCAACAAGGATGGAGAGGGCCAAACCATTCATACCATTCCTATCCTACTCATATGCCATCATATCCTCCTTCCTATGCACCAAACCATATGTCACAACCATCTTTTCCCTCTCTACCTAAGCAAAGTCAATCATTTCCACCATTGCCTTTGCTGCCACCATTCAGACCACCTCAAATACCTGTTCAACCGATACCGAATCCTAATAATAAGGTGGTAAACTGATTCATTCAGTTGGACCATCCCTTTTTCCTACATATTGAACCGTTCTGGTTGGGATAAATGAGCTTTAATTGAGACCAAGAATGGTGGTTAAACCAGAATTAAAAAAAAAAAAAAATCCACGATGATTATTAAGGAGAAAAATGAGGAGGCAAATCCTGATCATTCAAAGAACAATTTCACCCTTCAGCCCATTCTCGTACCTTCAGATTCATCATCTTCTTCAAACTAGACCCCCTATCTAGAGCGGTTGGTCATGGAGAAGAGCAACCCCGATTCCACTCTGGCTTCTGAATTAAGGAATCATTGTATAAAGGTTACTTTACTTCAGGATATCCAAGAAATTCCCATTTGTACAAATATCATTCAGGAATTATGTCTTAAAAATCTAGGGAGGAAGAGAGTAGAACCTTAGACCATTCAGTTTGTTGGTAGAGTAGCTGAGTTGATGACAGGATGCGTATTGGTGGAGAAATATATAGATCCTGGAAACCCAGTTGTTTTTGTCCATATAGGCGATATCCTTGTCTCTAATGTATTAATGGACCTGGGGGTAGCCATCAATGTGATGACCAGGAAAACTAAGGAACAACTTGGGTTGGGCCATATCCGTCCTACACCCACCTTGCTTGAACTTACAGAAAGATCTAAAATCAATCCCAATGGAGTATTGGACAACGTGGTTGTCTCTATAGATTCATGGGAATACCTCACAGATTTCATTGTGCTTTAGCCAAAGAATCCAGTGGGAGGACATCCTTTGATTCTGGGATGACCATGGCTTGCCACGGTTGATGCTTATATTGGATGTCGCTTCGATGATATGTACATTTCACATGGAGAGTCTAGGAAAAAGGTCACCTTATACCCACCTGCTAGATTATTCGGGAACTCAAGGATACCTTATGGTTATATTATGACAGTAGTGATGAGGAGACCTGACCTATTTCTTCCATTCAACATCATACCGAGTCTACTCAAGATGGTGAATTGCGAGATTTCTTAAACAATCTAGGCACTATGCCTAGTTTTGATACACTTCATCAGATATTTAGTTTGGATTTTCAAGAAAACTTTGATTCCCAACCTTCCTTATCCCATACTGTGACATCATATTCCTGTACTCTTGAGCCTAAGACCACTCTTGTTGAAATTAGTCCAGTAAAATCCTTACACATTACTTCAAACCTGGATTCATCTCAACAAGATTAGCTTGTTACCTTGTTGCAAGACCATTTGGATGCATTGTCTTAGAGCTATGAAGACATGAAAGGCATTCATCCTGAGACTTGTACTCATCATATCTATATCCAAGAGGGAGCCCCGCCTTTCTAATAACCCCAGAGATGGATGAATCTCACACTAAGAGATCTTGTTAAGGAAGAATTAAAAAAACCTAAGATGCGAATTTCATCTCCCCCATTTCTGACAGCGATTGGGCCTCTCCATTAATGATAGTCCCTAAGGAAGATGGGAGATGGCGTATTTTCTTGATTATCGAGAATTAAACAAAGCCACTCTCAAGGATTACTTTCTCCTTCCTTTCATTGATCAGGTGCTAGATACCCTTGTCGGTAAAAAGTACTTTTCATTTTTAGATGGTTTCAGTGGGTATAACTAAATCTAGATCACACCCTTAGATCAAGACAAAACCACCTTCACATTCCCTTGGGGTACATTTTCCTACCAAGTGCTTCCTTTCAGGTTGTGTAATGCACCCGCTACCTTTCAAAGGGTTGTGCTGGCCATTTTTTCTGATCTTGAACGTGTTGAGATTTATATGGATGATTTTTCTGTGTTTGGTAACTCATTTGATGAAGCTCTTAAAAATGTAGAAAAAGTTCTTTTATGTTGCCAAGAGGCCCATCTTGATTTGAGTGATAAAAAATGTAGATTAATGTGTAAAAAAAGAGTGGTTCTTCGTACTCAGGTAGACCTCACTAAAATTGAAGTCATTATTCATCTTCCTACACCCAAAACTCAAAGGGAAGTGAGAGGTTTTCTGGGACATGCTGGTTATTACTGGAGATTCATTGAAAATTTATTACCTCAAAACACCACAATGTTTGCCGCTTTTCTGCCTTCAAACCAGAAAGTGTTTTAATTTAGATGCCAGATCCACGCTCCACTGCGTAGATTGACACACCAACGATCTCGGTCTTCAGGCTCACAAGCATACCGACGACTTCAGGTGATAACAATGTTCCGCTCAGATATTAGTGATCCATCTCACCTTCTCACAATCCCCAAACTCACCACTGTAGCAGTCTACTAGGATCCTCCAACTCAAAACTACAGTGATAAGCCAATAATCTACCAGGATTTGCCAACTCAACTACAATAATGTGGGTTTTAGGTATCGGATCCACGCAAAATACGCCTATCTCCACGCCACACCTTCAGATCTGGTTTGTTCAACAAGCCCTCATCGCTGTGATAGACAATGATCTCTAATATGCCATTTACTACTACCTCTTTACAATTTTAATTGTCGCTGAAATCGCAACACCTGACGATATATCCACCAGCAAACCTTCCTACATTGAATGCAGGTCCTTTATGGAAAAGGAATCGATTCTCACAGGTAGATATCTAATGGGAAAACAAAAGACTAAAACAATACAAATATATTCTCCTATTCCCCTCGGCCCACCAAGGGCCAAGGCCCAAGCCCTCACGGGGTCTGATACCAACTTAAAATTTTGAGCATGCACACTATATTCTATATTCACATCAAATAAGGTTACGTATAAATACATTTAGTGTTGTCTCAAGATAGGTAGACTATCTTGGACACACAATCACTTGCTTGAGAGAATATCTCAACCACACACCAATCTAGGAACATCTAGATATAACAATCCTAAGGAATATGAACATACTCCTCTAGATAGAAAGAATCACAACTAAGACAAGTAGGATTACAATTTCAAGTAGTCTTATATTATTCTTTGTTTTTAAAAACTTGTATATCTTAGGAGCATTAGTTCACATTAATTGTTACAATTTTATTTCATTTCATTTATTGAAAAATGACTTTGAACTAATCTACAACCCATTAGATGAGTAAGCCCCAAGGGATAACTCAATTGGTCGAGTTCCTATTGCTAAGTGCCTCACCTGTCAGGAGGTCATGGGGTCAAATCTCCTTGACACCTTTAGGGTTAGGCCTTGTTACTTTGACCAATGGGTAGATCCCTTCGGGTTGTTCTACTTGGATTTTCCCGTGGATGTAGCAACCACTAAGTGTCTCTGAACCACCCTTAAAAAAAAACCATTAGATGAGTTTGTGCTTTAATGAAAATAATGAGTTTGTTCTTTAATTTAAATAATAAATCTATAGAATTCAATATATGTTCATAAAATTGTGAACGTAAATTTAATTTTAAAAATTCTAAAAGTATATTAAAAAAACATATAGGTGGGCTCACATGAAATCACTGTAATTGACACTACATATAATAATTTTCTACTTATTCAATCATCACAATATATATTTCCTTTCATCATAATAAGTTTCCATTATTTATAAAAATATTGTTATTCGTTATGGTATTTCTCTTTTGGTATTTATATTTTTGTTTCATAAGCAAATCTTTTAATTTAATTTTTATTCATATTTCCAGATTTATGATATTTTGAATGCCTTTGTTTTGAGAGATGAATAGCAAGATCCTTACTTATAGCTTCTAGCAACAATGAAACTAGCATGATGAGGAACTCTATAAGCATAAGACACTACTACACGAAGGACACTTCTAAAACATTTTTTTAAGACAAAAGAAATCTTTTGTCTTAAAAAGTCACTTTTTATTTCTATTATTTTACATTAAAATTTAGTATCAATTAAATTGTTTTAAATATAAAATTTAAGACAAAAACAGTTTGAGACAAAAATTTTTAAGACAAAACTTTATATTTAAGACAAAAACAGTTTGAGACAAAAATATTTTAAGACAAAACTTTGTATTGAAGACAATGGCCACTTAAGACAATGACAATTAAGACGAAACACATTTATGACAGTTAACAATTAAAACAAAACCATATCATTTTAAGACAATATTATGTAACACCTGCAAAATTGACTCTGATAGTGTGTCCTAAGTTTGTCATCTTGTAGACTACTACTGTCTCGCGCCTATACCAATGCTACTATTTCACTTATCATTCATGTTATCTTATATAAAGACAATCTTTGTTAGGATATTCATTTTGTTGCGACATTTTTCTTGGAAAGATTTATCGGACATTAATTCCTCTTTTGTCCCTTTGATCTCTGTTGATACGATCAGAGAAAAACTGTCTATCATTGCATTTGGGAAATTTGCATAGAAATTTCATGAATGGATAGGGGATAGTTATATTTTTTTATTTTTGAAAATAGATATTTAAACCACATGAAATTTAGTCATATCAATTTCTTTCTTTTATATTATGTTTTCCCTTTTCATTAATCCTTTTTAGTTAAATATAAAATTAGAATATGCTAATTATATTACTTTTTTAAATTAATTATAAAATTAAAAATAACATTAGAATATTTTTAAGTATTTAATTTAATGTATATTATTTGAAAAATTTATTAAAAATTGCATAAAAGTAACAATTAAAATAATTTTGTTTCAAAACAATTACAATATACATACCACATTCTAAAATACATTAAATAAATATAATAAATATTATTATTTTTTGTCGAGTTGTCTTTAGTGCGACTTTTTGGAAGCTTTTCTGGTCTAATTTCTCTAAAATCCGGTATGAATTTATTGAAATCACAAGCTTGATGGGTAATCTATACACAATCGAAGTGCCTTAGGGGTTTTCAGGGTGCTGAATCCATATATAGAGTAAAAAATCATTTTAAATAACACAAATCAAGATTTCATCACAAATTTTTCCACGGGATTCCGACACCAGAAAGTACAAAAAGTCGCACTAACGACAACTCCTTTTTTTGTTGGCTTATGTCACGGGGATTTGAACTTTGAATCTCATGCTTCTACATAATAATTCATAACAAGGTTATTGTCAATTGAGCTACACTCCCTGAGTTGATTTTATTTATTTATTTATTTTAAATATGTGAGAATTTTTAAATTACTTCAACTAAATGAAAAGAGAGAAATTTGATTTTTGCACAAGTCTTATACTTACATCTCAATATTAAATAAATATATCAAAGAGATAAATAAAAATAATTTAATTATTTCTTAGATAATACTTTAGCGTTTAAATTTTTTCTTATTGTAAAAAAACTTTCTACTAATATTATAAAAAAAATATACAAAATGCAGTTTAGTATTTTTTGATATTAATTCATTGTTAAGTCTTATGATTTTGGTCAATATTTTCATCTAGTAATTAGAAAACCATGAATGAGTTATTAAGAAACAAAATAATATTAGTAACTGAATATCTCTAAGATAAACTTTAGTTTAACCTAAAAATCCATTGTCATGTCCCTATAGCCACCCACATCGGAGATTGACTTAGTGCACACAGATGGCCCATCACTATAGGTTTGTGGTGCATCATGACTTATTTCGTCTCATCGATTTTATCAATCTGAAACTACATGATTCCATACTACACCTCACCCTTTTTATTCCATGATTATTAAAATTCATAAGTTTAACACCTATTGAAGCATGTAGATAATCATTCCATACAATTATGCCTTAACATAACCAATATGCAAATGATATGAATCAAAGGAATCATATAGAATCAACAACTCAATTTGCCTAACAATTGTCAAATATTGAAATGTGTTACAATAGAGTGAACTCTAGTCTCGTATAGCAATTTAAAAATTATAAGAGCACACAATTCATACAAACCTATCTCCAAATTTCCTATTTGATTCATTGCCATTGATCTCAACTTTGTCATAGATCAAAATTTTTTCACTTGATAGAAATAGTAAGTTCTTTCATATGCATGCAACATATGAAGAGTTAAGTGAAAGGAAGAAAGTTAAGTCTAATATTAGAAGTCAAGTGAGTGAGAGTTAAAAGGTTAATGTCTTACCATGAAAAGCTAAGTTAAGGAAAAGAAAAATGTCGATTTATGTTAAAGTGAAGTTATAAAAGTTTATTTAAAGTGTCAAGTCATACTTTGCATGAGGAAAAGAAAGCTAGAGTTTGTATGATTCCATATTTAGAAATCTTAATGTTTATATACTCATGGTTGGGTCATTGTAATGTGAAATAAGAAGAGACAATAACAACAACTCAGTGGATGTATATGAGAGAATAATTAATGAATATAATTTCTTTATTCAAGCAAAAGCTTGTGTACTTATTTGTCTTGTGTGTGCATATTTTTCTCTACCTCTAAATAACAAGTGGTGTTAGAGAAAGATTTAGCAAGGTTTCAAAGAACCAAAGGAATGAAGAAGGTCGTGAGCTACTTCCATTAAGATCCCTGGTTATTTTGAGTAGCCAACAAATCAAAATTTGTATCCATTGGTCCATAAGTAGAAACTAGAGCTCATTAAGAGTTTTTGAACCCAACTACTAAAATATTAGGGTTAGTAGCCTATAGAGCCATCACCATATCAAGAGGAAAGAACCATCGCCACTGAGCAAAGAAGGAGTCTTTTTCGTAACTTGTAGCCATGAGCCTCCCTAAGAATTTGCGTAGAAGAGCTTAGCAAAGCTGCTAGTAGTTGTTGGGAGACACCGTTAAAGTGAAGGTTAAAATTTTAAGTTTTAAAGACAATTAAGTGTATATGACGTTCATTTCTAGAAGGCTGACACAATAAGGAAAGAAGACAAAAGACAAAAGAAAGATGACAATCATGGTCACAAAGAAAGACTGAAGAAAACCGAGAAAATAAATCGAAAGGAAGAGCCAAAGTATTTCGAAGAGCTCATAGAGGTTCATGCCAAAGTTGGGGCATATAAAAGACAAGTATATGTGTTGGCTTGATGGGGGCTGACCTTGGTTCAACATTAATTAGCCAAAGAAATCCTTACACTACTGGCCCTTTCTGCATCACCCCGTAGAGCGCGGACTGAAGTATCACCCGAAGCAGTATAGGGGGATGCTGGAACCAAGTTTCCACACCCTGATATGGTCATGATGTTGTTTGATTCCCTCTATCCCTGCCTTCGTGTAGGTTGCTTTGCTCTAGGGCTTGGAAGACAAACCCTCTATTCCTTCCTTCAATACCTCTATGAAAGGATATGATTGTCCTTCGCGCAACCTGAGCTTGCTACTCAGATACTTTCGCACTGCTATGGTAGCATGCCATAAAAATTCCCCAAGTAATCTAAGTGCCTTGCTTATCTTATCAAACAATTATAGTTATCCCCGCATAAATAGATATTCGTAAATGTGTTCAGTTATTCAATGTAATTGCATTAATTCACGCACCATATAAACATAATAAAGAAAATCCATACATAACATATCAAGATGCATCAAAGACACAAAAATTGTAGAATATCTATCTTTGTTAATATCTTCCAAGTGGTTACAACCTCTGTTTGCCCTGTGCACACAACTGTAGGGGTCCGCACACTCAGCTGCGAACTTCTACCCTAGGCCTTTGTGCACCTAGTGGCAGAGCCTCTACATACACTACAACCCAAGACTTCGACTTCTTTCTCTAAAGATATGATTATATTACATCATTCATCATTATCTCTCTTCTTCAAAATACTTAGAACTTAGCTCTTTTTATACAATCCCACAGTCCGCGGACCATGGGTAGTTCTCTTACAGTCGACTTTACTTTTAAAAAACTAAGGGCGAACTACCCTTTATGACACATAACACCTTCATGCTTTGTGACCACAAATTATGGAGTCTTTACAATAATGTTGAAAAAATTAACTTAAACATGGGCTTTTAGCCCCAAAACTGCCCTTAGGGGATCCCATTCCCAACAGGCCCCCAACACAAACATCATGACTCGCCCTTGAGTCACTCGGTAGGCACGAAGATCTTTGCACGAAGACCGTCTAGCTTGACTCTGATGACCGCAACTTCGACCGTGCACTGAGCTACTTCCTGATTCACATCTTCAACTGTTTTCTCGGTTACAACCCCTGTGCTATCATCCTGAAGTTGTTGTTGTGTCACTTGCAGAGTCACAAGCTTTCCTTCAATGTTTCCTGTGACTGTGTAAGCTTCCTCTGGCCAGGGGTTGAGTCGCACCTTTAGCACTGCTTCCTTGTGCAGCACTGTGTCCACCTGTTCCTTCAACTGCTTGGATTCTTGCAGTTTGGCTAACCTTTGTGTCAACGCGATTGTTCAGATCGGAATAATAGGTTTCTAAGCATATTCTGGTTGAGCCTCTGGACACTATTGGACACCTATCTCACAAAGTCGACTGCATTCCATCCCAAACTGATGGCTAAATATAAGTCGTCAACATGATGATAGTGGACATACCATGCATGTACAACCCCAAGAATCTATAAACCTATCACAAGAGCCTTCCCTGTGTGCAATACATCTATAATAGATCTCTCAATAGCTTGACTAGTCGTAGTCCATTTCAAGTGGTTTTGGGATTTCAACCATTGTGTAGGATTGATGTTGTCATGGCTCATGCAACTACATAGACAAAATCCACACGTATAGTCTCAGGCTGATAAAGTGACCATGTTTATTAAACACATCTAGCACATCCACCAATAGGTTCATGACATATTGAAGAAGTCCAATGCCAAGTACAAGCAACGACATGATCAACATTGGGTTCCACACAATTTTCAGGTGGGAAACAAAGTCTGGTTGCATTTTAAAAAAGAACGCCTTATCGGAGCCTCTCAGAAGCGCAGACCACTTTTATAAGGGATTTACACCATCTAAATTATATGGGAGACAATGATTTTGAGCTCAAAATTACCCCATTCCTTGGCCTCCACCCACTGTTCAATGTGGATCGCCTTCGACCATACTTCACACCCTTGCTGGACACATCATACATTGTAGAATAACTCACACGAGTAGAGCTAAACCGAGACTGCATGGAACATGCCACAACTGATCGGATCATGGACACACAAATTAAGAGAACTCATTAGTAGAATATCCAAGTGTATCGGGTTGTCAAAGATGGCCAACTCCTACACTAAGGCAAGTGGCTAACCAAGGACCAAGTTCGACAGAAGTTTCCTAAGGGGGGAGGACTAATCCAGGTGGACTTTGGTGGGTATCTACCTATTCCACTTGTACCCTCACTATCGTTTCTTTCAGTTTCCTTAATTATAGCGAAATTTACTAATTTTGGTAGTTTTTTTCGGGTCCTCAACTTCCAAAGCCATTTTGAGGCCCCAAATGACATTTTTTTTTTGCAAAAGGTGCAAACCCATAGCTTACAAAATGGGTTTTTAGTTGAAATTTGTATTCTTCACATAGATCTTTCTAACAAGGTATCATATGCGTCAAACAAAGATCGTATGGAAAAGTTAGCACTCTTAGAAGTTAATGTACAAACTTACCCCAACAAGGGCCCACAAACTTTTGGCACTTCATCTCCTAGGGGTTAGGTTTTTGGATGTTTATGGTTTTCCATTGTTTCTCAATAATAAATAGGCCTTTGAGCCTCATTGTGATACAATTCAAAAGGTATGTAGTTTCCACATCTCTTCTCAGAGATAAGATACCATCACCTGAGCTAGTTTATTTACATTTTGTATGTAAATAATTTTCAATATTTTGTTATCAATGAATTGAAGTTCAGTTTTTGCTGTAGCTATTTGTTTTTGTTTAAATATGTATTTCATTTCATTCTTGCATAAATATGGATCAAACTGTCTGGTGTAATATCCATGACAAATTACAGGTCATTTTCAAATGCTTAACAATAAATTATTGTAGGTAATTGGTTTTCTTATGTCACATCGATCCATCATCCAATATGTCTTATAGATTTCTATTAGGATGATCCCGAATGCTCTTAATAAATATCATTCTAAGACCCCAACAATCTAATCTCCTACTAACCAAACATGTATATGGCTAGTAAGCTCCCACTATTGTGTAGCCATACTACTCTCCAATCATATTTTTTCACTACCTAAGTCCTTATCTCCAAAACCACTCTCCATGTTTATGGTTAGTTGGATTCCACTATAAGTATTTCTCAATAGTGCACACATCTTTCATCCTATCATCCCGATGTCAAACTTGCCAATATGTTGATGCATGTCCTAAGAAGATGTGATGATGCTTATCTCTTCACCATTAACCTTCTCCATGAATATTTCTCACTAGATATATTTAGATCCTACTTTCATATTATCCTATCAACCATCCACGTGCAGCATTAGCAATATTCGTTTGTTGGTCCACACGTCAATTTCTTGTATTATCCATCCTTAACACCCCAATTCCCAAATAATCACTAATATGACATGTGTCATCTGCCATAGCTATTCCACTGGATATTTAGTGACAATAGATATGATAACATTTTACTACAATTTGAAATCTATACTATGAGGGTTAATTTTTCCTTAGATTTATATATTTTTAAGTTACTATGTTCTTCTTATCCATGCAAAATAAAAAATTATTGAAAATAGACAAGATATTAAAAAAATCACTCACAAACCATAAGACACCAAGATATGAGTTAGGAAACCCTTTCATGAGAAAATACAGATGGAAGGTAAGGCTACCTTCTGTTTCCTTCTATGAATGGGAAATCATGCAATAACAAAGGAGTTAGACTTATAGTCCTTAGGCTACTACAGAACACAAACCATATCCATTATTCCCTCTCTCTATCCACCCTTAACTACTCTTCTCAACCATGGAACAAATTGCACCAGAATATAATCGAGTCCCTTTTCCTCTAGTGGGCCAGTTATAACACAACATGATAGCTAACTAGGGATTAAAATAATCCATTCGACCCTCAATATGAGTTACAACTCCACTATTCTATAGTAATGTTATTCATGTTCATGTCACTAACCCCTTTTCCATGAGTAATAAGGTTGGTGAGGCATCTTCTAAAATCATGGTTGACAGGAAGGGAAGGTCAACGTTTGGGTGGCATAAATTTTTGATACAAACTCCATTTGAGGTCTTTTCTATGCCATTAAAAAGGTATCTAAGCATAGAACAATATAGGAAGGTCTAGCACATCTACTAATCTCCTTATTGAGCTACAACCTAGTATAATGGAAATGTTGTCATGATAGGTTATCCTAAGTATTAAACAATGTTATTGTTATATTAAAAAAAATTTACAAAGTAAAATCAACTCAATAAATAATAATAATAATAATAATATAAGTCATACACAAGAGAAGAATAAAATAATTGAACAATCACTATTACTTAAAAAAAGGTTTTCTATAATTTATTTGCTATTAAGAAGATAAAAAATGAAAAGGTAAAAATGTCTTTGAATCCTATCAACTTTCTATATTCATTATAAAAAAGCAACAAATAAAAAAATACAATTTCAAGAATAAAGTATTACAATATTTTAATTATTTATTCCATAATTTTGTAGTTAAAAAAAAAAAACATTAAATTGTTCAATATTAAAGTAATATTATATCAATCTATAATTTAATATCAATCAATATAGATCCATCTTGATCAAGGATCTTGCAAACACCTAGAGGAATTAAATCCTTTGAGGTGCAATTTGTTTCAGTGTAAGACTTTAAAAACAATTTGCATCTAGAGGTATTTGATCCCCCATGTCCCCTATAGATCCATGATTATAATATATGTGTCAAAAATAGCCAAAATGTTTGAAATGTTTTAACCATAAGATTTTTTTATTTCATTTGTTTTATATAGTACACAAACACACACATATATAAAATGGTGATGATATTGAAATATATGATCTATGATTCACATTAATTTTTTTATCATTAATTATATCTTAAATGTCACATATTAATTTTATATTAAAAATAAATGAATTATACACGTTTCTGTTATTATCCCTGCCGCTGGGCAGGATATAGCGTATTCAATTTTTCATTGACTTGCTGTTAGTTTTGCTTTGAGTAAAAAAAATTAAATTCTAACCAAAGTTTAACATTAGAAAATTAAATTTATTTATATTTATCTCAAATATGGTTGGTTGAAATGCCTCCCCTCTTATTGTGTGATGATGGCAATAATTGACTTCTTTGTACTATATTATTAATTACTATGTACTATATCACTAATTACTATGTACACTAAATATAAATAGTTTGAAACATAACATTATATATTAATGACTATGTACCATAAACACAAATTGTTTGTAATTAAATTCAAGAATTCCATTTTCGCATTGGTGGAAAGTATTCAATAGACCATTTTATGGGTTTTATTTTTTAATTTACAAAAAAATAATTTAAAAAATATAAATTTGAAAAAACATGTAAAAATAACACGTGTACAATTTGTACAACTCTCATTATATCAATCTATACTCTAATGACATGACATGTGTACTATAATATGGAGATCTTGTCCTCATCCCCCACATTCACAAGCTTTTCAATCAAGCAGTCAAGCAAGGATTCCTTAAACCTTGGACTGAGAGCCTCATTATCCATATTTTTAAAAGTGGGGATACAAATAACCCCTCTAATTATCGAACAATTATGATTAGCCCTCTCTTAGCCAAGTTATATGGTCGTATTTTGGAAAAGAAGTTAAGCATATGGCTTGAAATTGAAGGTAAGCGGGCTAAAGGCCAAGAAGGTTTCAGAAGGCATCACTCAACAATAGACCACCTCATAACGCTTAGGATCATTGTGGAGGAATGTCAGAATGATAAATCCAATTTATTTTGCTGCTTTGTGGACTTTAGAAAGGCTTTCGATACGATTCCTAGATACAACCTTTGGAATAGATTAGAAGAGCTAAAGGTTCCTCTCGAGTTGAGAGATGCTGCTATAAGGTTATACGAGAATGCAATTTCCAAGCTAAAGAGCAATGAGGGGTGGTCGAATGATATTAAGTGTAACATCGGAGTTAAACAAGGTTGCCCCCTCTCCCCTACCCTATTTGGAATTTACATCGATAAGCTCAAAGGCTATTTAGAGGAAGCAGGATGTGATGGCACGATCTTAGCTGGGATAGTCGTCATCCTTCTTCTCTATGCTGACGATATTGTTCTTTTCATAAGCTGCCCATCTGATCTTGATAAGAAACTCAAGCTTCTTAAGGATTTCTGCTCTAACATGGGTATGACTGTTAACACTGACAAAACAAAAGTTATGATTATCAAATCCAAGAAGGACACTTACGCTAATTTTATGTATGACAATAATAACTTGGAGGAAGTGTATTCTTACAAGTACCTATGAATTGATATTCATCACAAGCTCAACTGGAACCATAGCATTGAGAAAATGATTAATGGGGGGTGGAAAGCTTATTTTGGTCTTGAAAATAATTGTAAAACAACAAACCTCGTAATGTGGGATAAAAAGAAGTTCCTCTTTGAAACTTTAGTCACTCCTGTTATCTTATATGGTTGCGAGGTTTGGGGTTGCAGCATCTCTAGAGAATCATGGAGAAATATTGAGAAAATCCAAAAGCGTTTTATAACTTATATCCTAAAAATTAAAAGTAATACACCCTATCCTATTCTCCTTATAGAAGCAGGTATTTCTTCTATTGAGAGCCTAGCTATGATTAAGTTTCTGTTGTACAAGCAAAAACTCAATAACATAGATGATCATAGACTTCCTAAGATAGCTTTAAATTCCAGCCAAAACCACCTAAGGCTCAATCAAGGGTGGCATAAAGACACAAGGGCCTGGTTAAACTATCAGGAGATCAACGGGAATGATGCGTTGCAAAACATAAATAGCATCAAAGATATTGTTACTTCTAAGTTCAAAGAAAAAATGTGGTGTGAGAAAGATTTAGTGGCTAAAAGAAAATTAAGTTATTATAAGAAGGTCAATAACCCCACCCTGAATTCTAAGATGTTGATCTATCTTTTCTATCTTTTTCTTGAGTTGGTTACATAACAATGTTATTACTATATTGTTTGCTTGTTTTAGGTTTTATGTTTTTCTATTTTGTAACTCTATTACACTAATCATTATCATTATTTAATACATGTTATTACTATGTTGTTTGTTTGTTTTATATTTTATGTTTTACTATTCTGTAACACTACTATACTAATCATTATCTTTATTTAATTCAGGTTATTAATATATTGTTTGTCTATTTTATGTTTTATGTTTTACTATATTGTAACACTTTTGTAACAATGTTTATGTTTCATGTTTTATTATTTTTTAGCACTATTTTGCAAGATTATTACACTAATGATTAAAATTATTTAATTCATGTTACTATTGTATTGAT
>APFE030930097.1:0-20394 GCA_000404065.3 Pinus taeda
AAAAAAATAGGAATTCATGAAAAATGTTTAGTAGTTTAAAACAAAAACACATTGAAATTTAGAGTGTTGCATCACATACTAAGTACTTTGTTTCAATTCAATTTCTATATATGGTGTAATTGTTCCAACAAAATTGTTGAGGACTAACATCAAGGCTCATCCTTTTCTCAAAGATGCCATTTAGTTGGACTCTATCACATGAAATTAAGTACTACCAAATGGCTTAATACTCCTCCAACCTCATTAGTGAAACATGACACCATAAAAGACTCATAAAATCATATCTTTGTTCATTCTTAGATATAGATAAGCTTACAATGAGTGTTTGAAATAAATACTTGTGAGTATTGCAAGTAGTTGCCAAGTAGTTAGAGATCATACGTTCTATTTTTTTATATTGGTAATCTTAAATGAATATACCCTAACCATGGCTATTTATTTATTTCATATTTTAAAAATAATCAAACTACTCAAGTTTGAATATTTTTCAAAATTAGGAAAAAAAAACTCAAAATTATTGAAAAAAAAATATGGCCAAACAATACTCAAAGTATTAAAAAATATGACAAGAAAAAACAATCCAAAAAGGTATTCAGAAATTCATAAAGCCTTGCAACATCAATACAAAAAATTGGGATTTGATCTTGGTGTTGTATGTAATATTTTAGAGTTAAAGAAACAACTATTTAAAAATTCTTGGTAGAACACTTTTTGATATTTTTAAGTTCCACATAGATTCTCATTCCAATAGGTTGATACCACTACTTAAAAAGATGGAAGTGGCTAGCTATTAAAATATTACTAACACATTATCCAAAACATAAACCTAAAATAATGTAGAACAATGTGTACCAAGTCCATCAACTTTTACAACCACAGAAAACAATATCTAAATTTGTAGCACAATGATAATCTCATTCTCACTCACAATAATTACAAATCTAAAATATATATAAAAGAATTCTTCTATTCCAATAACCTATTGGTATAGGTTAGGGAATCCTAATACAAGTAGGGCTAAATAAGTGAAAGTAGTATTGGGTATAACAATTTTTTATGGGGGATTTTGAAATGGTTTGGGAGGGTGTCAATATATTATTTTTCCTTGCAGCTTCATTATTTAAAGAAAATCTTACTACATTGCTAAAAATTACTCGAAGTCTAACCAATAATTGTGGGAAGGAGAAATGAGAATGCAACAATTAGGTTTGCGATTATGTGGTGGTATGATTCCAGGTTCTTGATCTTCCTATTATGTGTTTCTGGTGGCCACTCTTGATCTTCCTATTATGTGTTTCTCATGGCCACTCTAGGTCCCCTCAACTACCACTTAAGAAATTCATGGATTGAATTCCATTAAAATATATTCCATTATAGACTCTCGAAGCCACATTCCATTATAGACTCTCGAAGCCACACAAAAAAATTAGCCCTAGAAGTTTCATGGATTTCATACCAAATTTTATGCAACAATAGTAACAAAAATAACAAACATAATCCTCAATAAAGTGAACATGATGGAGTGTCCTCTAATTAGAATGAAACGTATGATTACACAAATAATATCAAATTGCAGTAATGAACAAGCTAGTTTATCCTTTTGGCATGGAGGGCTAGTAGGCATCAATGAGGCTTGACATAGCCTTCTCTCTTATGATTGAGAGAAATCCTAACATTTTGAAAAGAAAACACAATGATGAGAGAAGAAGAGCATGGCATTTTAGTTGTAGAAAACAATTGAGCTTCCCAATATGACATCCATAATTATTGATGAAAGGATTTATGGTGGTTTTTAATGGGCTCATACAGCCAAGCTGCACAAAACTATTATCGGTAGGATGAGTAAACTAAACACCTAAGCCAATTCAATATTCCACTAAAGTCTTAACCCGATCATCATTCTAATTCCACAACAAAAAGAAGAAAATAAAATTAAAAGGTGAATTAGGATTCAACACAAGGGTAATATGAATAAATGGTGTCTAAATCTCGAATGCTCACTGAATAAAATCAGTGGATAGGGCAACAAAAAAATCCATTGAAGACATCTACTTTTATAACATGAAAATCCTTACTGCATGAAGTAATTGTTATAATTTGGTATCTTAGGCTACACTTTAAGAAAACAAGAATCAAAATAAAAGTTGAGGACATTAAAACACTTTTTCCTCTATGTAAGATAATCATATCACCATTATGCACCCAAAGACCTCAAATTATAAAAGTGGGTGTATGAAGAGTCTTCCACTCAGAGATGGTCTATTTCTCTTGTCATTTTAGATACCATAATTTTGTGAAATTCATTGCCAAATTTGACTTAGAAACAAATACGATGCTCTCATTACCATAGCGAAAATTAATTTTCTCTTGGTTGCAACAACTCTCCATGTGAAAGAATATTTTTTCAATGAAAGATATAACTTTTAGAGGAACCAAAAACATTAAATTAATGAACCAATGGCAAAAATAGAATAACATATAACTGGCATTGTGTCAACCTTCAGTGGAGTTGGCAATTCCTACCCTTATAAATCTCATAAATAACCCATGAATCAAATAGAGACACTTATTTTGAATATGATATTCTTAACTTAGGAAAATAGAATTCTTTCCTAAATAAAGAATTTGAAAAAGCTTATAATGGCATTAACTAAAAATTTATCTTCAATGATAATTTTTATGATGACAAAAATCCCATCTAAAAACTATCATTCGAGAGATAAATAAGAATCATTCCTTATGAGCATAGAAACAAGCAGAACAATCTCCAATTTATCATTGCTACTCAAAATATTAACTCAAGTCCTTGAATTCCTAAAAGACTTGCATTCTTTCTAACACTCATAAGTGAGTTGGCAATAGGGTTGTTTAGGTTATTATTGAAAAAACTAGTAGCAATGAGAGCCAATGTGTTGATACTTTTGGGAACCAATTCAAAGAGCTCATTATTTGAAAGAGTCAAAGAAGTGAAGAGATCCCAAAGTGTTGAGAATTTTTGTTATATGCTACAATTCTAGGGAAAATAAAATCTCTAGAACCAAGTTGTTTGAAATTGGTTGTTCTGAATGGGGAACCACTGCGGGTTCTTTCTTTGATTTCACCCACAAAATAGTTGAAGATTAGAGCAGCAATATTGACATTAGGTAGACAAAAGATTCCTTGAGAATTCTACTATTGAGATTGTTTCTATAGACTCTATAGGGTTGACTTTTGTCAAGTGTTGCTATTAATTGTTTAGATTATACATTGGCAAGGCCCATATGAGAGAGGCATTTCTCAAGTGAAAAAAAAAATCGGGAATAAGAAGTACTCCATGTTTCCTCCTTAGTATGTTTTTCATTGATTCACATATCCAAGTTGATGAGACTACATGTTGAAAACACTATTTAGAAAGGATAACCTGTGGCAAAATTTATTTTTTCACTAAACTTAGAATCATACTCATGTCACTAGCACATTGGTATATAAACATATCACATTACATGTGTATCACTGTGGCAAAGCCATTCATTGAATTCCAATCCCATGACCAATGCCAATGCTTCCTTACAAAAGTTGATATTGATGGGCATAACTTACCACAATTAAAATGTTTTATGAAGAAAGAATGAATATATAACCTATACTAGAATTATAAATTAAATGGCTTTGAAATGTTTTCTGCCAAAAGAATGAATAGATAACACATACTAGAATTATAAACTAACTAAAGGGATTTGAAAGAAAACCAAAAAAATTATTATAATAGCGGTGATGCAAGTTCTCTTGGAATATTGTTATTGTAGTAACATGAATATTCATCACATCCATTAAGAAATATCTTACCGGACTAACCATATAATATAAAGAAGTATCTTACCGGACTAACCATATTGCAACAGATGCCGTACAGGACATACAGGACAATATAAGAATTCAACTCGACAGCCATTCCCATCCATGTAATGTTCTCTACCCAGGCCTGATATATCTTCCCGAATAAATATCTTCTCGAATTTAACTTAGGCCAACAAATTTCGTCTCCTGTATTTATACTTTGCTACCAGTTTGAAAATTTGAATTATTTGGAGCCCGAGCAAAATGTGAGCCCTCCAAAATTTGACTTATTTGTAGCCGAGGCCAACGAGGGGGGTTGGAAATAGTTTTCAACCAGCAATTGACGCGCCTCGGTTTAACCTCACTAGCTGCGTCATTGCCCCAAGCGCAAAGATGCCTATTATCATTTGTTCCTCTGCTTTATACTTTTCTTTGTATTTTTTTTTCTGAATTGTGAGATGTGGGAAAATACAATATATTTCAGGTTGATAAACTGAATGTTTGATTATATGGTTGATAAATCTTTTTATGTAATCAGATGGTAGTTATGCAGCATTTTAAAAATTAAGGATATGAGTTGATTGCTAAAAATAGGATTTTGTTCAGTTAATTGAATATGGATATTGAAATATGAAGAAAATGAGGATGATTTTTATGTATTGATATTTTTTAGCTTTTAATTAGTACAAATCAATCAAAGAGGTAAGAAATATTGGGTGAATTAGAATAATTAGGTTAAATTGCATAAGCTTTGGAGAAGATGTTTTTCACTTTCACATGCACTATCACTAATGATCATTTGAATTACCCAAGAAAAACTAATTTCTCACCAATTTTTTAATAAATTCATGTTACTTGTAAACATTCAATGACGAAATGTTGATACCTTAGGTCTGAATTCACATTAAATACCCCTCCAACGAAAATTCATCTAATACCCATGTGATTGTTATATCATTATCCTCTACTTAAATTTAATATAGTACCCTTAACTCTTTTGCAGAAGATGGAGTCCAACCAATTCCAACAACTAGTCCTAAGGCCCCAAAACACCAAACCTACATAATTTTAAAGCAATCAACTATTTTGTGGAGGATACAGTCTAAGCCACTCAAACTAATCCTAATTTTAAAGAAATCAAACTAATGCTAAAGCCACAAATCAACAAACGCACATCATTTTAAAGAAATCATCTTCTAGTTCATGAATTCTTTTAGGTCAGGTACTCCTAGTCACACTTTCAATTCCCCTCCCTATGTGGATCTTATTCTTTGACATGACCATGATGTAGCCTCAACAATGCCTAAATTAGAAAAGAAAAATATTAGTTTGATTTATTAGGTGGCTATATAAACATTCAAAAGCTTTTAGAAAGAAAAATTCTTGAAACTCAAGGTAAGAACATCCAAAATTAGCCCTTCTAATGAGTTATTAGTAATTTCACAAATAAAACATTGTTACAGGTTGGGGCAAAAATGCTTCAATTATGAAGTGCACAAACAAAACTTATTCCAAGTTAATGAGTTATATCGAGTTTCATAATGTATGAAAAGTAAACAGAATCCTATAGAAATGCCATTAAAGAAAAATAGTAAATTAAATAGGCATATTTCTATCCCCACCAAAATAAATTAATCTATTACAAAAGGTGAAAAAATAAATTTATTCAAGGAGAAATGAACTTTGTAATGATCTACAAAAAAAAGATTATCCAACAACTAATTAGCATGGCGCACAAATAGAACTCAATTTTACTGAACATAATGCACAAATAATTATAGTTCATTGACATTGGACCAAGCTCTTCTTTAGGATAAGCATAATGCAAAAATAGCTAGTGATATGTTACAATTCTGCAAAAAAAGTTCCCATTGCATTACTAAATAATTGTACATGTATAGAAAAACAAATAAAAGAAATGTTATGGACAAGAGTAATTATCTTATGTATTATAGAGTGTAAATGTTAAACCTTACATAGGCCCTTCATAAAAATACCAAATATTCCAGCTCCTAATATATTATGATATCACCTAAATTGCTCAAATGTGAATAAAAAAATAACTCAAGGGTCATTTAATGAAGAGAAATAAGTTAAGAACACTCTTGAAGCAAACAACATGCCAAGAATATTTGATTATTGTGATTTAAACTTAGACTACATCATGAATACTAGTCAACTCAATCCCTTTGTGTATCAAAGTTTTCTAATGATAATAGGGTCCCTAAGAAGGGTTTATTATTGAAACTATGAGAGGTAGCAATTGTTTATTAACTAGTGAGTAAACATTAGATGAACTACAATTCTATAGTCTTTTATATATCAATCCTAGAAAAAATAGGAATTCAGGGAGAAATGTCTAATAGTTTAAAATAAAAACACATTGAGATTAAGAGTGTTGCAAGACATACAAGGTACTTTTTACAATTGAAGTTCTACACATGCTGTAATTGTTCGAACAAAATTGTTGTAGACTAACATCAAGCCTCATCCTTTTCTCAAACATGCCATTTAGTTGGACTTGGATACAGTCTAAGTCCAACTTTTATAACATGAAAATCCTTACTACAATAAGTAATTATTATAATTTGGTATCTTAGGCTGTACTTTAAGAAAACAAGAATTAAAAGTTGATGACATTAAAAGACTTTTTCGTCCATGTAAGATAAGCATATCTGAGTTATGCACCCAACCAGCTCAAATTATAAAAATGGGCATATGAAGAGTCTTAGTCTAAGAGGTGATTAAATTTCTCTCATCATTTTAGATACCATAATGTTGTGAAAGGCATGGCTAAACATGACTTAGAAACAAATATGATGGTCTCATTACCATAACCAAAATTAATTTTCTCTCAGTTGCAACAACTCTCCATATGAAGGAATATTTTTGAAAGATATACCTTTTAGAGGAACAAAAAAGATGAAAGTAATGAACCAATGGAAAAATAGAATAACATGTAGATGACATTGTGGCAACCATAAGTGGAGTTGACAATTCCTACCCTTATAAATCTCATCAATAACCTATAAGTGAAATAGAGACACTTATTTTGAATATAATATTTTTAACTTAGGAAGCTATGGAGTGGACAAAAGATCATACCAAATAGAATTCCTTCCTAAATAATGGCTTTGGAAAAGCTTATAATCCGATTGAATAAACATTTATTCTCAACATGTTTTGATGCAGGAGCATCCAGCCCACTGTGACGAGGCAGAAAGGACTCCAACCAGGTTCACAAGCGAGAGTCTATTGAATTGTCAAATTCTATTGAGAATAATTTTTCTTTTATTTTATTTTACAAATCATCAAAAGCTAGTTGTCTTTTTATTTTTCAGTTTAGGATTACTGTAGTTCGGTTGTTAATTAAAAGGTAGCTTAAGAAATTAGAAAAATAACCATCAACTGTTCCTACAAGTCTTGGAATGCCAGATGCCTGTAGTGATGGAAAGAAATAGAAGTTATGTAACTATTTTTGTAACAGTTAAACCAACTGCAAGCATCAACTGCAAACAGAGGGCTATAAAGCCAAAAGACGTAACAGAGAAGGGTTCAGTTGAGAAAGGAAGAAGTTGAGTGAATTTATTAATAGAAACTATCAAGCATTCAAAACCAAAGAAGTATTGTCCATCGAAATTGCCTACATAATTATTTGTTGATTTTCATTCATATTTTCATCACTTAACAGACCACTATATCATTATAAATTAGTATACTGTCATGGCTACTGTACAAGTATAATTCACAGTTAAATTTAAGTCAAGCAGATAGAATCTTAAACAAATTTCGAGTCATAAGACAACCAGTCGCGCTTACGTTCAAGCGCACAACAACATAAACTAAGGACAAGCGAATACGTTCAAGCGCACAACAACATAAACTAAGGACAAGGGAATACGTTCAACGCACAACAACGTAACCGAAAGACAAGCGAAGGTGCCACACGTAACAAATACCATACATTTTTTTCATCAAAATAAATTTCATTTAAATTTTCCAGAATAGCAATCTACAGCAAAAGCGGGTAGGGCCGAGTTCCATTACATAGACAGAGACCAGTCTAATCATGGTGGATGTAAATACCATCGAAATTACAACAACCCAGGTCAAATACAAAACCCTGAGTTAGGGTTTGTGACCGACCAGCAACACGGTCACGCTGGAGCCATATCTTTACACAGAAAACCGAACTAGAACGACAACGGCAAACAAATAACAATACAGTGACCAGACACTAGACTAGCGGAGAGGACATCCTCCAAGCAGAAACCAACATTCACAAACATAACAAGTTAGAGGCCTACCCAGAATATACGCAACCGAATACCACCGAGTACAGGGGAATACGCCGCCCAGGTCACCCGTGAGGACCTGCAAGGAACCAGAAGGAAGATTAGGGCGTGTTATAGAGAAAATACAGAGGAACGAAACCCTATAGAAGCAACATTAATTTGATAAACACAACCCTTACCCGAAGGATGCGAAGAGAAGACGTATCTGGAACAGAGAATGCAACTGAGCGACTCGAGAGAAAAGGGGCAACTGGGTTAGACCCAGAACGAGGAGCAGATGAAATTGAAGCAAGGAGAAATAGTTTACCTGTGTTAAAACAGAAGGTGTTTCCTGAAGAACGCTGTGCTTGCAGCCAGAGTCAAAGCTGCATCATAAGAAGGCGAACGAACCTAGATAATTACCAGCAATCGAACTTGGAATGAAAACTCAGAAAACCAGTAGCATACACAGAGGCCGCATGATGAAAGCTACATGAAAGAGAACATGAAGATTGAATTCAAGCCACAGTCGAAATAGGACCAACCGAAGTTACAGTGATAACCACAAGCAAGCCAAACAACCAGTTATTCTACCGAATACATAACCAACAGAGTAACAGTGTGACTTACCGAGGATTGAGCACAAAACCAGGCAAGTAACCTCCATAGCCAGACATCATTTTTCTCGAACAGGCGAACAGGATAACCAAACACGCAGCGAAGGTCTCAACGAGTACCCAGAACCAGTTCAAGCACATTACAATGCCCACGAATTTCATTACAGAGCCGAAGGAACCATAGCATAGCGCACCCATCGTTTTCCCAACTCAGAGCTCACAAACCCTCGAAGCAACAGAACAATAACCGAAGAAAGGTCGAGAAGGCGCGTTAAACATTAGGGTTGAGTAGTATACCGAGGCACAGTACTACCATTGAAGTCTGCATTTAATATCCAGCTCCCACCAACCTACCAAACTGCGGGAGAACACCATCCAACCGCCACGTAAAGAATCCAACACATAGCATAAAGCGCAAAAGCATTGCCAAGTGGGCTGGGTCCCATCAGAGTGGTATCACAGCTGTTTGAGTTGAAGTGATTTGGGAGAAATGGATATAAGTAGATGAGGACGAGGCCGAGGTGCTCGTAGAATGGCAAATGAGGCGTTAAGAGAAGAACTCAGAGTTCTTACTGCTCGATTGGAAGCAGTAGAGGCAGGCAGGAGAAGAGATCCAGAGTTAGGTGATGTGAGCGAAGAAGAAGTGGAAGTAGCAGCACATGGGCCTGAAGGTGACTCACCAGAAGTGAAGTTATTGAAGTCTGTATTATTGTCAAATAGGAGACCAAAACTAGAATTACCAACCTACGATGGCAGTTTATCGATCGACGTTGTATTAGATTAGATTAGTAAGATGGACAAGTATTTTGAATGCGAGGAAGTTAGTGAAGACCGTAGGGTCAATTTTGCAGCAACAAAGCTGAAGGGACACACAACCTTATGGTGGGACAGTGTCCAGAACGAGAGAAAGAGGTTGAACAAACCTCCGATAAAGACTTGGACGAGGATGGTAGCTAAATTGAAGGGTAGATTTCTGCCATGAGATTACCAAATCGCGTTACATAGGCAGGTTCAGAATTTGAGACAGAGGGGACTAAATGTGAAAGAGTATACAAAGGAATTTTATCGAGTAAATTTTAGAGCAGGATACACAGAGGATACAGCAGTAACGACAGCTAGATATGTAAGTGGGCTGAGGATGGAGATTTTGGATGAAATAAGCATTTTGTCTCCCAAAAATACAGAGGAGGCATACCAGAGCACGATCAAAGTAGAGGCGAAACTTAACCGAAGACAGAATGCCCGGAGAGGACGAGGGTCTACCAGAGGAAGAGGCCAGTCCTGTGGCAGGGGCCGAAATGCCAGTTCAAGGACTTCGGGAACAACAGAAAAAGGAGATGGGACGAGAGGTGGCAGATCGTTTCAGCGCGGCAGAGGAAATGGCCGTGGAAGGGGAACAGGTTACCAGTGCTACAGATGCCACAAGTGGGGGCACCGCTCCTTTGAGTGGCGAGAGACAGATTCAACTGGACAGCGAGGCGCATATGTGGCGCAACCGGAGGAAGCAGCAGCACCTCCTCAAGAGGTAGAAAATGCCCCAGAAACAGGAGAAGTTTTAGTGCTGCATAAGGTGTTGTTGAAGCCAGTTGATGAGAGTATTGAGCAGACGTAGCGGAAAGATCTGTTCAGGACAGTTTGTAAATCACAAGGTAAATGCTGTAAAATTATAATTGACAGCGGAAGTACTGACAATTTTGTGTCAACCGAGATGTTGGAGAAGTTAGGACTGAAGCGTCTGAAACACCCCAATCCATATCGAGTTTCATGGCTACAGAAGGGGCACCAGTTACTGGTAGATGAGCAGAGTGAAGTTGAATTTCAGATAGGACGTTATAAGGATAAAATCATTTGTGACATTATGCCAATGGACGTATGCCACATCCTGTTAGGCAGACCTTGGCAATATGACAAAAAAGTGACCCATGATGGGGTGTTGAACTGTTATAAGTTCGAAAAAAGATGGGCTTAGGCATACCCTTGTGCCTATCAAGGAAGAGAAGGAGGGAGATGAAGTAAATGAAACTAAGGCATTGCTAATGATCGGAAAACAAATTTTAAAGCAAGTTGAAAACAGCGAGATGAATTATGCCGTAGTCAGAAAGACAAGGACAGTTCTGTTGCACACAGAAATAAAATATTTGCCTATAGAAATACAACAAATGTTGGAAGAGTTTACGGATATAGTAGTGGACGACTTGCCGGATAAGTTACCTTCCAAGCGGAGTATTAGTCACGATATTGACTTCATACCAGGAGCGAGCTTACCAAATAGGGCAGCTTATCGAATGAGCCCCAAGGATAATGAAGAAATCAGAAAACAGGTGCAGGAGCTATTGGACAAAGGATTGATCACGGAGAGTTTGAGCCCATGTGCTGTACCAACAGTTCTCGCCCCCAAAAAGGGAGGAGAATGGCAGATGTGCACTGATTCCAGGGCCATCAATAAAATCACCATACGGTACTGATTTCCGTTACCGCGTATGGATGATATGAGGGACTATCTGACTGGGGCAGCTTACTTTTCTAGGATAGATTTAAAAAACAGATATCACCAGATTCGGATATGTGAGGGAGATGAGTGGAAGATAGCTTTTAAAACCAATGAAGGCTTATATGAATGGCAGGTCATGCCGTTCGGGTTGAGCAATGCGCCCAACACCTTCATGATACTCATGAATGAGATGCTAAATGAATATATTGGGAAGTTCGTAATTGTTTATTTGGATGACATTCTTATTTTTAGTAAGACATGAGAAGAACACTTCCGGCATGTGCGTAAAGTGTTGGAGAAGCTACAACAGAATAAGTTATTGATAAATTTGAAGAAATGTACGTTTTTGCAGAGAGAGTTAATTTATCTGGGATTTGTGATAGCGAAGAACGAATTGAAGATGGATCCGGAGAAGGTGACAATAATCATAAATTGGCCGTCACCGAAAAACTTGTTTGAGGTACGTAGTTTCCACGGATTAGCAAGTTTTTATAGGAAGTTTATTAAAAATTTCAGCGGAATTTGTGCTCCTATGTTGGAGACCATCAAAAAGGCGAGCCAACCTTTTCGATGGACAGAAGCATCAGAAAAGAGCTTTCAGCTATTGAAAAAGAAAATAACAGAAAGATCGATTCTCAGGCTACCATATTTTCAAAAATTATTTCAGGTACGTTGTGATGCTAGTGGAACAGCAATCGGGGCTGTACTCAGTCAGGAGGACAGACCGGTGGCATTTTTCAGTGAAAAACTGAATGAGAGTATGTATAAGTACTCCTCGTATGACAAGGAATTCTACACAGTGGTATAGGCGCTAAGGCACTGGAGCCATTATTTGTTGGGCAACGTGTTCATGTTGTTTTCAGATAATTCTGCATTACAATATGTAATGCAGCAACACAAACTTAATCATAAACATGCCAAATGGGTGGAGTACTTACATAGTTTTAATTTTGTACTGAAACATATCAGCGGGCAAGCGAATAAGGTAGCCGACGCATTGAGCAGAAAATCTTTACTATTGCAGGACAGCACTGTGCAGGTTTTGGGCTTTGAACATTTACGAGATCTTTATAGGATAGACTCAGATTTCAGAGAAGCCTATGAGGCGTGCCAAAACCCTTTGATAAGGGGAAATAGTCCTTGGCTGGACTATAACATACACGAAAAATTGCTTTTTAAGGGAGGACAATTGTGTATCCCCAGCTGTTCTATGAGGGAGAATATCATTCGTGAAAAACACAGTGGGGGATTGGCTGGACACTTTGGTATTGACAAGACCTTGGAACAACTTAGTCACTTTTATTTTTGGCCAAGAATGCGACGGGACGTACAACGTTTTGTGGCTAAGTGTAAGGTGTGTCAACTAGCGAAGGGACATACCCAGAACACAGGATTATATACGCCATTGCCTATTCCACGTAGACTTTCGCATTCAGTGAGTTTAGATTTTGTGTTGGGACTGCCAAAAACACAGAAAGGATATGATTCGGTGATGGTAGTGATGCCACTTACGTGGCCCACTTGTTTTTTAATGAGATTGTCAGATTACACGGGTTACCAACAACCATCCTATCAGACAGAGACGTGAAGTTCACGGGACACTTTTGGCGTACCTTATGGGAAAAGATGAACACCCAATTAAGCTACAGTTCTGCTTATCACCCGCAAACCGACGGGCAAACAGAAGTTGTGAACAGAAGTCTAGGAAATCTGATACGCAGCTTAGTCGAGGAGAATTCTAAGATGTGGGACCGAGTGCGAGTGCAAGCAGAGTTTGCTTACAACGATTCGCCGAATCGTAGCACGGGTCTGAGTCCCTTCCAGATTCTTTATGGCATGCACCCTCGTGGACTGCATGAGATTCGGGATCTTTGTTTACAAGAACGACAGAGTGCGGATGGAGAAGATTTTGCAAATGTAATGAGGGACTTACACGAACAGGTGAAGGAAAAATTACAGGACAGCAACTCGAAGTATAAGGAACATGCAGATTTGAGGAGAAGAGAAGTTCATTTTGAGGTAGGGGATGAAGTTCTGGTACACTTGCGTAAGGAGCGGTTCCCTAAAGGTACGTACAACAAACTGAAGTACAAGAAGATAGGGCCTTGTAAGATCTTGCGAAAGTTTTTAGTGAATGCCTACGAAATACAACTACAAACTGGAGTAGGCATATCACCTATTTTCAATGTGGCAGATCTGTTTCCGTATATAGGCGGTCTGTTGGAAGAAAAGAAGGATGAACTCGGACAATCCACGTGGAACACCCAGGAAGACAAAGGAAGTTGGAAAAGACAAATGCCTTCTGCCCAACCTCCTGAGATCGAAGGCATACTTGAAACTTAGGTAGTTAGGCGTACTCGGCGGAAAAATTATTTTTAGTACCTGGTCAAGTGGAAGAACCGTCCGATTGAGGACAGCTCATGGCTTGACGCTAGGCAGATTGAACGAACACGGACATCGGTAGAAGAGCTCATGAACCAGAGTCATGATCTTTTCTCACCCCGGGAGCCTCATGCAAGAGCATCCAGCTCACTGTGACGAGGCAGAAAGGACTCCAACCAGGTTCACAAGCGAGAGTCTATTGAATTGTCAAATTCTATTAAGAATAATTTTTCTTTTATTTTATTTTACAAATCAGCAAAAACTAGATGTCTTTTTATTTTACAGTTTAGGATTACTATAGTTCGGTTGTTAATTAAAAGGTAGTTTAAGAAATTAGAAAAATAACCATCAACTGTTCCTACAAGTCTTGGAATGCCAGATGACTGTAGTGATGGAAAGAAATAGAAGTTATGTAACTATTTTTGTAACAGTTGAACCAACTGCAAGCATCAACTGCAAACAGAGGGCTATAAAGCCAAAAGACATGTAACAGAGAAGGGTTCAGTTCAGAAAGGAAGAAGTTGAGTGAATTTATTAATAGAAACTATCAAGCATTAAAAACCAGAGAAGCACTGTCCATCGAAATTGCCTACATAATTATTTGTTGATTTTCATTCATATTTTCATCACTTAACAGACCACTGTATCATTATAAATTAGTATACTGTCATGGCTACTATACAAGTATAATTCACAGTTAAATTTAAGTCAAGCAGATAGAATCTTAAACAAATTCTGAGTCATAAGACAACGAGTCACGCTTACGTTCAAGCGCACAGCAACATAAACTAAGGACAAGCGAATACGTTCAAGTGCACAGCAACATAAACTAAGGACAAGCTAATTCGTTCAAGCGCACAGCAACATAAACTAAGGACAAGCGAATACGTTCAACGCACAACAACGTAACCGAAAGACAAGCGAAGGTGCCACAGGTAACAAATACCATACATTTTTTTCATCAAAACAAATTTCATTTAAATTGTCCACAATAGCAATCTACAGCAAGAGCCGGTAGGGCCGAGTTCCATTACATAGACAGATACTAGTCTAGTCACGGTGGATGCAAATACCATCGAAATTACAACAACCCAAGTCAAATACAAAACCCTGAGTTAGGGTTTGTGACCGACCAACACGAGGGTCATGCTAGAGCCATATCTTTACACACAAAACCGAACTAGAACAACAATGGCAAACAAATAACAATACAATGACCAGACACTAGACTCGCGGACGGGACATCCTCCAAGCAGAAACTAGCATTCACAAACAGAACAAGTTACAGGCCTACCCAGAATATACGCAACCGAATACCACCGAGTATAGGGGAATACGCCGCCCAGGTCACCCGTGAGGACGTGCAAGGAACTAGATGGAAGATTAGGGTGTGTTACAGAGAAAATACAAAGGAACGAAACCCTGTAGAAGCAACATTAATTTGATAAACGAAACCCTTACCCGAAGGACGCGAAGAGAAGCCGTATCTGGAGCAGAGAACGCCACTGAGCGACTGGAGAGAAAAGGGGCAAGTGGGTTAGAACCAGAACGAGGAGCAGATAAAATTGAAGCAAGGAGAAATAGTTTACCTGTGTTAAAAATGAAGGTGTTTCCCGAAGAACCCTGTGCTTGCAGCCAGAGTCAAAGCCGCATCATAAGAAGGCGAACGAACAGAGATAATTACCAACAATCGAACCTGGAATGAAAACTCAGAAAATGAGTAGCATACACAGAGATCGCACGATGAAAGCCACATGACAGAGAACAAGAAGATTGAATTCAAGCCACAGTCGAAATATGACCAACCGACGTTACAGTGATAACCACAAGCAAGCCAAACAACCAGTTATTCTACCGAAGACATAACCAACAGAGTAACAGTGTGACTTACCGAGGATTGAGCACAAAACCAGGTAAGTAACCTCCATAGCCAGACAACATTGTTTTCGAACAGGCGAACAGGATAACCAAACATGCAACGAAGGTCTCAACCAGTACCCAGAACCAGTTCAAGCACAATACAATGCCCACAAATTTCATTACAGAGCCGAAGGAACCATAGCACAGCGAACCCATCGTTTTCCCAACTTAGAGCTCACAAACCCTCGGAGCAACAGAACAATAACCGAAGAAAGGTCGAGAAGGCGCGTTAAACATTAGGGTTGAGTAGTATACCGAGGCAGGGTACTACCATTGAAGTCTGCATTTAATATCCAACTACCACCAACCTACCAAACCGCTGGAGAACACCATCCAACCGCCACGTAAACAATCCAACACATAGCATAAAGTGCAAAAGCATTGCCAAGTGGGCTGGGTCCCATCGTGTTTACACTGTTTATAGACATGGTTAAATTTGTTACTTTTATTTTTATCACCATTATGCACCCACTCAGAGATGGTTAAATTTCTCTTGTCAGAGATGGTTAAAATTTCTCTTGTCATTTTAGATACCATAATGTTGTGAAAGTGATTGTCAAATTTGACTTAGAAACAAATACGATGCTCTCATTACCATAGCCAAAATTAATTTTCTCTTGGTTCCTCTAATTTATACTCTTCTTTGTATTTCTTTTTATGAATTGTGAGATGTGGGAAAATACAATATATTTGAAGTTGATAAACTGAATGTTTTTGATGATTATAATGTTTAAGGAGCAGATGATATATGGTTTTTTTTTAATGATATGTGAATAATTATTTAATAATATATATGAAAATTTTATTTGTCTATATTTATGTGAATTAGATGGTAGTTATGCAGTATTTTAAAAATTAAGGATATGAATGAGTGTTAAGAACAAGATTGTGTTGAGTTAATTATATATGGATATTGAAATATAAAAAAAATGAGGATGATTTTTATATATTGAGACTTTTTAATGGTTAAGTAGTACAATTCAATCAAAGAGTTAAAAAATATTGTGCCAATTGGAATAAGTAGGATAAAGTGCACAAACTTCCGAGAAGATGTTTTTCACTTTCACATGCACTATCACTAATGGTCATTTGAGCTGCGCCATATTAAAAGACAAACAAATTCATGTTACTTGTAAACATTCAATGACAAAATGTTGATAGCTTAGGTATCAATTGACATTAAATACCCCTCCAACTAAAATACCATCCCTAGATATAAGAAATCAATCTACCCTAAACATGGCTATTTATTTATTTCATATATTAAAAATAATCAAAATACTCAAGATTGAAACTATAAGGGCTTGCAATTGTTTATTAGCTAGTGAGTAAATATAAGATAAACTACAATTCTATAATATTTTATATATCAATCCTAAAAAAATAGGAATTCATGAAAAATGTTTAGTAGTTTAAGACAAAAACACATTGAGATTTAGAGTGTTACATCACATACTAAGTACTTTTTTTCAATTCAATTTCTATATATGGTGTAATTGTTCCAACAAAATTGTTGAGGACTAACATCAAGCCTCATCCTTTTCTCAAAGATTCCATTTAGTTGGACTCTATCACATGAAATTAAGTACTACCAAATGGCTTAATACTCCTCCAACCTCTTTAGTGAAACATGACACCATAAAAGACTCTCATAAAATCATATCTTTGTTCATTCTTAGATATAGTTTGGGAGGGTGAAAAAATATTATTTTTCCTTGCAACTTCATTATTTAAAGAAAATATTACTACATTGCTAAAAAATTACTAGAAGTCTAACCAATAATTGTGGGAAGGAGAAATGAGAATGCCACAATTAGGTTTGAGATTATGTGGTGGTATGATTTCAGGTTCTTGATCTTCCTATTATGTGTTTCTCATGGCCACTCTTGATCTTCCTATTATGTGGTTCTCATGGCCACTCTCGGCCCCCTCAACTACCACTTGAGAAATTCATGGATTGAATTCCATTAAAATATATTCCATTATAGACTCTAGAAGTGTCATCGATTTCATACCAAATTGTATGCAACAATAGTAACAAAAATAACAAACATAATCCTCAATAATGTGAACATGATGGAGAATCCTCCAATTATAATGAAACATATGATTACACAAACAATATCAAATTGTAGTAATGAACAAGCTAGTTTAGCCTTTTGGCATGGAGGGCTCGTAGGCATCAATGAGGCTTGACATAACCTTCTCTCGTATGATTGATTGAGAGACATCCTAACATTCAATATTCCACTAAAGTCTTAACCCCATCATCATTCTAATTCCACAACAAAAGGGAGAAAATAAAAGCAAAAGTTGAACTAGGATTCAACTCAAGGGTAATATGAATAAATGGTGTCTAAATCTCTAATTCTCACTGAATAAAATCAGTGGATAGGGCAACGAAAACATGCATTGAAGACATCGACTTTTATAACATGAAAATCCTTACTGCATGAAGTGATTGTTATAATTTGGTATCTTAGGCTATACTTTAAGAAAACAAGAATCAAAATAAAAGTTGAGGACATTAAAACACTTTTTCCTCTATGTAAGATAATCATATCACCATTATGCACCCAAACACCTCAAATTATAAAAGTGGGTGTATGAAGAGTCTTCCACTCAGAGATGGTTTATTTCTCTTGTCATTTTAGATACCATAATGTTGTGAAAGAAATTGCCAAATTTGACTTAGAAACAAATACGATGCTCTCATTACCATAGCCAAAATTAATTCTCTTGGTTGCAACAACTCTCCATCTGAAAGAATATTTTTCAATGAAAGATATAACTTTTAGAGGAACTAAAGACATTAAATTAATGAACCAATAGCTAAAATAGAATAACATGTACCTGGCATTGTGTCAACCTTCAGTAGAGTTGGCAATTCCTACCCTTATAAATCTCATAAATAACCTATGAGTCAAAGACAGGCACTTATTTTGAATATGATATTCTTAACTTAGGAAAATAGAATTCTTTCCTAAATAAAGACTTTGAAAAGCTTATAATGGGATTAACTTAAAATTTATCGTCAACATGTTTACATTGTTTATAGACATAGTTAATTTTGTTACTTTTAGTTTTTTATTTTACAAGAAATGTTTTACTCCACAATTTCATTGTGAGTAGGTTGGTACAATAAACATGGGTAGATGCCCCACTTCCAATTACATTGTCTTCATCTTTGAATAAAAACTGAAAGCTCTTCTACATTGAATCCAAATTTAAGAAAAAGATAATTTCAATGATAATTTTTATGATGACAAAAATCCCATCTAAAAACTATCATTCTAGAGATAAATAAGAATAATTTCTTATTTGCATAGGAACAAGCAGAGCAATCTTAATTTATCATTGCTACTCAAAATATTGACTCAAGTCCTTGAATTTCCTAAAAGATTTGCCCTCTTTCTAACACTCATAAGTGAGTTGGCAATAGGGTTGTTTAAATTATTATTGAAAAAACTAATAGCAATGGGAGCCAATGTGTTGAGACTTTTGGGAACCAATTCAAAGAGCTCATTATTTGAAAAAGTCAATGAAGTGAAGAGATCCCAAAGTGTTGAGAATTTTTGTTATATGCTACAATTCTAGGGAAAATAAAATCTCTAGAACCAAGTTGTTCGAAATAGGTTGTTCTGAATGGGGAACCACTACATGTTCTTTCTTTGATTTCACCCACAAAATAGTTGAAGATTAGAGCAGCAATATTGACATTAGGTAGACCAAAGATTCCTTGAGCACTCTACTATTGAGATTGTTTCTATAGACTCTATAGGGTTGACTTTTGTCAAGTGTTGCTATTAATTGTTTAGATTATACATTGAAGGCCCATATGAGAGAGGCATTTCTCAAGTGAAAAAAAAATTGGGAATAAGAAAGTACTCCATGTTTCCTCCTTAGTATGTTGTTCATTCATTCACATATCCAAGTTGATGAGACTACATGTTGAAAACACTATTTAGAAAGGATAACCTGTGGCAAAATTTATTTTTTCACTAAACTTAAAATCATACTCATATCACTAGCACATTGTGATATAAACATATCACATTACATGTGTATCACTGTGGCAAAGCCATTCATTGAATTCCAATCCCATGACCAATGCCAATGCTTCCTTACAAAAGTTGATATTGATGGTCATAACTTACCACAATGAAAATGTTTTATGAAGAAAGAATGAATATATAACCTATACTAGAATTATAAATTAAATGGCTTTGAAATGTTTTCTGGCAAAAAAATGAATAAATAACACCTACTAGAATTATAAACTAAATGGCTTTGAAAGAAAACCCAAAACATTATAATAATAGCTGTGATGCAAGTTCTCTTGGAATATTGGTATTCTAGTAAACGGAATATTCATCCACATCCATTAAGAAATATCTTACTAGACTAACCATACAATATAAAGAAGTATCTTACCGGACTAACCATATTGCAAGAGATGCCATACAGGACAATATAAGAATTCAACTCGACAGCCATTCCCATCCATGTAATGTTCTCCACCCAGGCCCGACTAAACCCTGAACATCCACGAAGAAATATCTTCCCGAATTTAACATAGGCCAACAAATTCGATAGAGGACAATATTATAACTTAAGCAGAACATCCACGAAGAAATATCTTCCCGAATTTAACATAGGCCAACAAATTCGATAGAGGACAATATTATAACTTAAGCAGCAAGCCCAGCCATGCAGATTTCGTCCCCTGTATTTATAGTTTGCTACCCGTTTGAAAATTTGAATTATTTGGAGACCGAGCAAAATGTGAGCCCTCCAAAAATTCTTTTTACCTCATTAGCCGAGGTCAACGAGGGGGGTTGGAAATAGTTTTCAACCAGCAATTGACGCGCCTTGGTTTTACCTCATTAGCTGC
>APFE030930097.1:36308-64350 GCA_000404065.3 Pinus taeda
ACAATCTCCAATTTATCATTGCTACTCAAAATATTAACTCAAGTCCTTGAATTTCCTAAAAGACTTGCCCTCTTTCTAACACTCATAAGTGAGTTGACAATAGGGTTGTTTAAGTTATTATTGAAAAACTAATAGCAATGAGAGCCAATGTGTTGAGACTTTTGGGAACCAATTCAAAGAGCTCATTATTTGAAAGAGTCAAAGAAGTGAAAAGATCCCAAAGTGTTGAGAATTTTTGTTATATGCTACAATTCTAGGGAAAATAAAATCTCTAGAACCAAGTTGTTTGAAATTGGTTGTTCTAATGGGGAACCACTACAGGTTCTTTCTTTGATTTCAATCACAAAATAGTTGAAGATTAGAGCAGCAATATTGACATTGGGATTGTTTCTATAGACTCTATAGGGTTGACTTTTGTCAACTGTTGCTATTAATTGTTTAGATTATACATTGGCAAGGCCCATATGAGAGAGGCATTTCTCAAGTGAAGAAAAAAAATTGGGAATAAGAAAGTACTCCATGTTTCCTCCTTAGTATGTTTTTCATTCATTTACATATCCAAGTTGATGAGACTACATGTTGAACACACTATTTAGAAAGGATAACCTGTGGCAAAATTTAACTTTTCACTAAACTTAAAATAATACTCATATCACTAGCCGATTGCGATATAAACATATCACATTACATGTGTATCACTGTGGAAAAGCCATTCATTGAATTCCAATCCCATGACCAATCCCAATGCTTCCTTACAAAAGTTGATATTGATGGGCATAACTTACCACAATTAAAATGTTTTATGAAGAAAGAATGAATATATAACCTATATTAGAATTATAAATTAAATGGCTTTGAAATATTTTCTGCCAAAAGAATGAATAGATAGCACATAAAATGGCTTTGAAATATTTTCTGCCAAAAGAATGAATAGATAACTCAAAATATTAAATTGTTGTAGACTAACATCAAGCCTCATCCTTTTCTCAAACATGCCATTTAGTTGGATAATTTTTATGATGACAAAAATCTCATCTAAAAACTATCATTCCAGAGATAAATAAGAATCATTCCTTATGAGCATAGAAACAAGCAGAACAATCTCCAATTTATCATTGCTACTCAAAATATTAACTCAAGTCCTTGAATTTCCTAAAAGACTTGCCCTCTTTCTAACACTCATAAGTGAGTTGGCAATAGGGTTGTTTAAGTTATTATTGGAAAAAATAATAGCAATGAGAGCCAATGTGTTGACACTTTTGCGAACCAATTCAAAGAGCTCATTATTTGAAAGAGTCAAAGAAGTGAAGAGATCCCAAAGTGTTGAGAATTTTTGTTATATGCTACAATTCTAGGGAAAATAAAATATCTAGAACCAAGTTGTTTGAAATTGGTTGTTCTGAATGGGGAACCACTACAGGTTCTTCTTTGATTTCACCCACAAAATAGTTGAAGATTAGAGCAGTAATATTGACATTAGGTAGACCAAAGATTCCTTGAGCATTCTACTATTTAGATTGTTTCTATAGACTCTATAGGGTTGACTTTTGTCAAGTGTTGCTATTAATTGTTTAGATTATACATTGGCAAGGCCCATATGAGAGAGGCATTTCTCAAGTGAAAAAAAAATGGGAATAAGAAAGTACTCCATGTTTCCTCCTTAGTATGTTTTTCATTCATTCACATATCCAAGTTGATGAGACTACATGTTGAAAACACTATTTAGAAAGAATTTAAATTTAACTTTTCACTAAACTTAAAATCATACTCATATCACTAGCACATTGCGATATAAACATATCACATTACATGTGTAGCACTGTGGCAAAGCCATTCATTGAATTCCAATCCCATGACCAATGCCAATGCTTCAGTACAAAAGTTGATATTGATGGGCATAACTTACCACAATTAAAATATTTTATGAAGAAAGAATGAATATATAACCTATATTAGAATTATAAATTAAATGGCTTTGAAATGTTTTCTGCCAAAAAAATGAATAGATAAAACCTACTAGAATTATAAACTAAATGGCTTTGAAAGAAAACCAAAAAAACTATAATAATAGCTGTGATGCAAGTTCTCTTGGAATATTGATATTCTAATAACAGTAATATTCATTCACATCCATTAAGAAATATCTTACCGGACTAACCATATAATATAAAGAAGTATCTTACCCGACTAACCATATTGCAACAGATGCCATACAGGACATACAGGACAATATAAGAATTCAACTCGACAGCCATTCCCATCCATGTAATGTTGTCCACCCAGGCGTGAAATATCTTCCCGTATTTAACATAGGCCAACAAATTCGATAGAGGACAATATTATAACTTAAGCAGCAAGCCCAGCCATGCAAATTTCGTCTCCTGTATTTATACTTTGCTACCAGTCTGAAAATTTGAATTATTTGGAGCCCGAGCAAAATGTGAGCCCTCCAAAAATTCTCAGAGGCCAAGGCGTAGCCGAGGCCAACGAGGGGGGTTGGAAATAGTTTTCAACCAGCAATAGACGCGCCTCGGTTTTACCTCACTAGCTGAGTCATTGCCCCAAGGGCAAAGATGCCTATTATCATTTGTTCATCTGCTTTATAGTCTTCTTTGTATTTCTTTTTTTGAATTGTGAGATGTGGGAAAATACAATATATTTCAGGTTGATAAACTGAATGTTTGATTATATGGTTGATAAAAATTTTTGTGTAATGAGAGGGTAGTTATGCAGCATTTTAAAAATTAAGGATATGAGTTGAGTGCTAAAAATAGGAATTTCTTCAGTTAATTGAATATGGATATTGAAATATGAAGAAAATGAGGATGATTTTTATGTATTGATATTTTTTAGCTGTTAATTAGTACAACTCAATCAAAGAGGTAAGAAATATTGGGTGAATTAGAATAATTAGGTTAAATTGCATAACCTTTGGAGAAGATGTTTTTCACTTTCACATGCACTATCACTAATGATCATTTGAATTACCCAAGACAAACTAATTTCTCACCAATTTTTCAATAAATTCATGTTACTTGTAAACATTCAATGACAAAATGTTGATACCTTAGGTCTGAATTCACATTAAATACCCCTCCAACTAAAATTCATCTAATACCCATGTGATTGTTATATCTATGACTTCTTGGTCCATGTAAGATAAGCATATCTGAGTTATGCACCCAACCACCTCAAATTATAAAAATGGGCATATGAAGAGTCTTCCTCTAAGAGGTGATTAAATTTCTCTCATCATTTTAGATACCATAATGTTGTGAAAGTCATGGCTAAACATGACTTAGAAACAAATATGATGGTCTCATTACCATAATCAAAATTAATTTTCTCTCAGTTGCAACAGCTCTCCATCTGAAGGAATATTTTTGAAAGATATACCTTTTAGAGGAACAAAAAAGATGAAAGTAATGAACCAATGGAAAAATAAAATAACATGTAGATGACATTGTGTCAACCATAAGTGGAGTTGGCAATTCCTACCCTTATAAATGGCATAAATAACCTATAAGTAAAATAGAGACACTTATTTTGAATATCATATTTTTAACTTAGGAAGCTATGGAGTGGACAAAAGATCATACCAAATAGAATTCCTTCCTAAATAATGGCTTTGGCAAAGCTTATAATCCAATTGAATAAACATTTATTCTCAACATGTTTACATTGTTTATAGACATGGTTAAATTTGTTACTTTTATTTTTATCACCATTATGCACCCAAACACGTCAAATTATAAAAGTGGGTGTATGCAGAGTCTTCCACTCAGAGATGGTTAAATTTCTCCTGGCATTTTAGATACCATAATGTTGTGAAAGTCATTGTCAAATTTGAATTAGAAACAAAAACTATGCTCTCATTACCATAGCCAAAATTAATTTTCTCTTGGTTCCTCTACTTTATACTCTTCTTTGTATTTCTTTTTCTGAATTGTGAGATGTGGGAAAATACAATATATTTGAAGGTGATAAACTGAATGTTTTGGATGATTATAATGTTTAAGGAGCAGATGAGATATGGTTTTTTTAATGATATGTGAATAATTAATTAATAATATATATGAAAATTTTATTTGTCTATATTTATATGAATTAGATGGTAGTTATACAGTATTTTAAAAATTAAGGATATGAATGAGTGTTAAGAACAAGATTTAGTTGAGTTAATTATATATGGATATTGAAATATAAACAAAATGAGGATGATTTTTATATATTGAGACTTTTTAGTTGTTAAGTAGTACAATTCAATCAAAGAGTTAAAAAATATTGAGCCAATTGGAAAAAGTAGGTTAAAGTGCACAAACTTTCCAGATGATGTTTTTCACTTTCACGTGCATTATCACTAATGGTCATTTGAGCTGCGCCATATTAAAAGACAAACAAATTCATGTTTCTTGTAAACATTCAATGACAAAATTTTGATAGCTTAGGTATCAATTGACATTATATACCCCTCCAACTAAAATACCATCCCTAGGTATAAGAAATCAATCTACCCTAACCATGGCTATTTATTTATTTCATATGTTAAAAATAATCAAAATACTCAAGATTGAAACTATAAGGGCTTGCAATGGTTTATTAGCTAGTGAGTAAATATAAGATAAACTACAATTCTATAATCTTTTATATATCAATCCTAAAAAAATAGGAATTCATGAAAAATGTTTAGTAGTTTAAAACAAAAACACATTGAAATTTAGAGTGTTGCATCACATACTAAGTACTTTGTTTCAATTCAATTTCTATATATGGTGTAATTGTTCCAACAAAATTGTTGAGGACTAACATCGCCTCATCCTTTTCTCAAAGATGCCATTTAGTTGGACTCTATCACATGAAATTAAGTACTACCAAATGGCTTAATACTCCTGCAACCTCATTAGTGAAACATGACACCATAAAAGACTCTCATAAAATCATATCTTTGTTCATTCTTAGATATAGATAAGCTTACAATGAGTGTTTGAAATAAATACTTGTGAGTATTGCAAGTAGTTGCCAAGTAGTTAGAGATCATACGTTCTATTTTTTTATATTGGTAATCTTAAATGAATATACCCTAACCATGGCTATTTATTTATTTCATATTTTAAAAATAATCAAACTACTCAAGTTTGAATATTTTTCAAAATTAGGAAAAAAAAACTCAAAATTATTGAAAAAAAAATATGGCCAAACAATACTCAAAGTATTAAAAAATATGACAAGAAAAAACAATCCAAAAAGGTATTCAGAAATTCATAAAGGCTTGCAACATCAATACAAAAAATTGGGATTTGATCTTGGTGTTGTATGTAATATTTTAGAGTTAAAGAAACAACTATTTAAAAATTCTTGGTAGAACACTTTTTGATATTTTTAAGTTCCACTTAGATTCTCATTCCAATAGGTTGATACCACTACTTAAAAAGATCGAAGTGGCTAGCTATTAAAATATTACTAACACATTATCCAAAACATAAACCTAAAATAATGTAGAACAATGTGTACCAAGTCCATCAACTTTTACAACCACAGAAAACAATATCTAAATTTGTAGCACAATGATAATCTCATTCTCACTCACAATAATTACAAATCTAAAATATATATAAAAGAATTCTTCTATTCCAATAACCTATTGGTATAGGTTAGGGAATCCTAATACAAGTAGGGCTAAATAAGTGAAAGTAGTATTGGGTATAACAATTTTTTATGGGGGATTTTGAAATGGTTTGGGAGGGTGTCAATATATTATTTTTCCTTGCAGCTTCATTATTTAAAGAAAATCTTACTACATTGCTAAAAATTACTCGAAGTCTAACCAATAATTGTGGGAAGGAGAAATGAGAATGCAACAATTAGGTTTGCGATTATGTGGTGGTATGATTTCAGGTTCTTGATCTTCCTATTATGTGTTTCTGGTGGCCACTCTAAGCTCTTGATCTTCCTATTATGTGTTTCTCATGGCCACTCTAGGTCCCCTCAACTACCACTTAAGAAATTCATGGATTGAATTCCATTAAAATATATTCCATTATAGACTCTCGAAGCCACATTCCATTATAGACTCTCGAAGCCACACAAAAAAATTAGCCCTAGAAGTTTCATGGATTTCATACCAAATTTTATGCAACAATAGTAACAAAAATAACAAACATAATCCTCAATAAAGTGAACATGATGGAGTGTCCTCTAATTAGAATGAAACGTATGATTACACAAATAATATCAAATTGCAGTAATGAACAAGCTAGTTTATCCTTTTGGCATGGAGGGCTAGTAGGCATCAATGAGGCTTGACATAGCCTTCTCTCTTATGATTGAGAGAAATCCTAACATTTTGAAAAGAAAACACAATGATGAGAGAAGAAGAGCATGGCATTTTAGTTGTAGAAAACAATTGAGCTTCCCAATATGACATCCATAATTATTGATGAAAGGATTTATGGTGGTTTTTAATGGGCTCATACAGCCAAGCTACACAAAACTATTATGGGTAGGATGAGTAAACTAAACCCCTAAGCCAATTCAATAATCCACCAAAGTCTTAACCCGATCATCATTCTAATTCCACAACAAAAAGAAGAAAATAAAATTAAAAGGTGAATTAGGATTCAACACAAGGGTAATATGAATAAATGGTGTCTAAATCTCGAATGCTCACTGAATAAAATCAGTGGATAGGGCAACGAAAACATCCATTGAAGACATCAACTTTTATAACATGAAAATCCTTACTGCATGAAGTAATTGTTATAATTTGGTATCTTAGTCTATACTTTAAGAAAGCAAGAATCAAAATAAAAGTTGAGGACATTAAAACACTTTTTCCTCTATGTAAGATAATTATATCACCATTATGCACCCAAACACCTCAAATTATAAAAGTGGGTGTATGAAGAGACTTCCACTCAGAGATGGTCTATTTCTCTTGTCATTTTAGATACCATAATTTTGTGAAATTCATTGCCAAATTTGACTTAGAAACAAATACGATGGTCTCATTACCATAGCCAAAATTAATTTTCTCTTGGTTGCAACAACTCTCCATGTGAAAGAATATTTTTTCAATGAAAGATATAACTTTTAGAGGAACCAAAAACATTAAATTAATGAACCAATGACAAAAATAGAATAACATGTAGCTGGCATTGTGTCAACCTTCAGTGCAGTTGGCAATTCCTACCCTTATAAATCTCATAAATAACCCATGAGTCAAATAGAGACACTTATTTTGAATATGATATTCTTAACTTAGGAAAATAGAATTATTTCCTAAATAAAGACTTTGAAAAAACTTATAATGGGATTAACTAAAAATTTATCTTCAATGATAATTTTTATGATGACAAAAATCCCATCTAAAAACTATCATTCCAGAGATAAATAAGAATCATTCCTTATGAGCATAGAAACAAGCAGAACAATCTCCAATTTATCATTGCTAATCAAAATATTAACTCAAGTCCTTGAATTCCTAAAAGACTTGCCCTCTTTCTAAAACTCATAAGTGAGTTGGCAATAGGGTTGTTTAAGTTATTATTGAAAAAACTAATGGAATGAGAGCAATGTGTTAGACTTTTGGGAACAATTCAAAGAGCCATTATTTGAAAGAGCAAAGAAGTGAAGAGATCCCAAAGTGTTGAGAATTTTTGTTATATGCTACAATTCTAGGGAAAATAAAATCTCTAGAACCAAGTTGTTTGAAATTGGTTGTTCTGAATGGGGAACCACTACGGGTTCTTTCTTTGATTTCACCCACAAAATAGTTGAAGATTAGAGCAGCAATATTGACATTAGGTAGACAAAAGATTCCTTGAGAATTCTACTATTGAGATTGTTTCTATAGACTCTATAGGGTTGACTTTTGAAGTGTTGCTATTAATTGTTTAGATTATACATTGGCAAGGCCCATATGAGAGACATTTCTCAAATGACAAAAAAAAATGGGAATAAGAAAGTACTCCATGTTTCCTCCTTAGTATGTTTTTCATTCATTCACATATCCAAGTTGATGAGACTACATGTTGAAAACACTATTTAGAAAGGATAACCTGTGGCAAAATTTAACTTTTCACTAAACTTAAAATCATACTCATATCACTAGCACATTGGTATATAAACATATCACATTACATGTGTATCACTATGGCAAAGCCATTCATTGAATTCCAATTCCATGACCAATGCCAATGCTTCCTTACAAAAGTTGATATTAATGGGCATAACTTACCACCATTAAAATGTTTTATGAAGAAAGAATGAATATATAACCTATACTAAAATTATAAATTAAATGGCTTTGAAATGTTTTCTGCCAAAAGAATGAATAGATAATACATACTAAAATTATAAACTAACTAAATGGCTTTGAAAGAAAACCAAAAAAATTATTATAATAGCGGTGATGCAAGTTCTCTTGGAATATTGTTATTGTAGTAACATGAATAATTCATCACATCCATTAAGAAACATCTTACCGGACTAACCATATTGCAACAGATGCCATACAGGACAATATAAAGAAGTATCTTACTGGACTAACCATATTGCAACAGATGCCATACAGGACATACAGGACAATATAGGAATTCAACTCGACAGCCATTCCCATCCAACTAAACCCTGAACATCCACGAAGAAATATCTTCCCGAATTTAACATAGGCCAACAAATTCGATAGAGGACAATATTATAACTTAAGCAGCAAGCCCACCCATGCAAATTTCGTCTCCTGTATTTATACTTTGCTACCAGTTTGAAAATTTGAATTATTTGGAGCCCGAGCAAAATGTGAGCCCTCCAAAATTTGAATTATTTGGAGCCGAGGCCAACGAGGGGGGTTGGAAATAGTTTTCAACCAGCAATTGACGCGCCTCGGTTTTACCTCACTAGCTGCGTCATTGCCCCAAGCGCAAAGATGCTTATTATCATTTGTTCATCTGCTTTATACTCTTCTTTGTATTTTTTTTCTGAATTGTGAGATGTGGGAAAATACAATATATTTCAGGTTGAATTTTTGTGTAATCAGATGGTAGTTATGCAGCATTTTAAAAATTAAGGATATGAGTTGATTGCTAAAAATAGGATTTTGTTCAGTTAATTGAATATGGATATTGAAATATGAAGAAAATGAGAATGATTTTTATGTATTGATATTTTTTAGTTTTTAATTAGTACAACTCAATTAAAGAGGTAAGAAATATTGGGTGAATTAGAATAATTAGGTTAAACTGCATAAGATTTGGAGAAGATGTTTTTCACTTTCACATGCACTATCACTAATGATCATTTGAATTACCCAAGACAAACTAATTTCTCACCAATTTTTTAATAAATTCATGTTACTTGTAAACATTCAATGACAAAATGTTGATACCTTAGGTCTGAATTCACATTAAATACCCCTCCAACTAAAATTCATCTAATACCCATGTGATTGTTATATATTATCCTCTACTTAAATTTAATATAGTACCCTTAACTCTTTTGAAGAAGATGGAGTCCAACCAATTCCAACAACTAGTCCTAAGGCCCCAAAACACCAAACCTACATAATTTTAAAGCAATCAACTATTTTGTGGAGGATACAGTCTAAGCCACTCAAACTAATCCTAAGGCCCCAAAGAAAAAACCCACACCATTTTAAAGAAATGAAACTAATCCTAAGGCCACAAATCAACAAACCCACATCATTTTAAAGAAATCATCTTCTAGTTCATGAATTCTTTGAGGTCAGGCACTCCTAGTCACTCCTAGTCACACTTTCAATTCCCTGCCCTATGTGGATCTTATTCTTTGACATGACCATGATGTAGCCTCAAGAATGCCTAAATTAGAAAAGAAAAATATTAGTTTGATTTATTAGGTGGCTATATAAACATTCAAAAGCTTTTAGAAAGAAAAATTCTTGAAACTCAAGGTAAGAACATCCAAAAGTAGCCCTTCTAATGAGTTATTAGTAATTTCACAAAGCAAACATTGTTACAAGTTGGGGCAAAAATGCTTCAATTATGAAGTGCACAAACAAAACTTGTTCCAAGTTAATGAGTTATATCGAGTTTCATAATGTATGAAAAGTAAACAGAATCCTATAGAAATGCCATTAAAGAAAAATAGTAAATTAAATAGGCATATTTCTATCCCCACCAAAATAAATTAATCTATTACAAAAGGTGAAAAAATAAATTTATTCAAGGGGAAATGAACTTTGTAATGATCTACAAAAAAAGGATTATCCAACAACTAATTAGCATGGTGCACAAATAGAACTCTATTTTACTAAACATAATGCACAAATAATTATAGTTCATTGACATTGGACCAAGCTCTTCTTTAGGATAAGCATAATGCAAAAATAGCTAGTGATATGTCACAATGCTGCAAAAAAAGTTCCCATTGCATTACTAAATAATTGTACATGTATAGAAAAAAAAATAAAAGAAATGTTATGAACAAGAGTAATTATCTTATGTATTATAGAGTGTAAATGTTAAACCTTACATAGGCCCTTCATAAAAATACCAAATATTCCAGCTCCTAATATATTATGATATCACCTAAATTGCTCAAATGTGAATAAAAAAATAACTCAAGGGTCATGTAATGAAGAGAAATAAGTTAAGAACATTTTTTTTTCTTTCCATCTACTATAAAAACTAAATCTTATGTGAAGGTATCGATCCAATCCTAATGATTGGTAAGGTTACCAATGTGGGTTTAGTTTCTTGTGCAAGGAGGGGTGACACTCTTGAAGCAAACAACATGCCAAGAATATTTGATTATTGTGATTTAAACTTAGACTACATCATGAATACTAGTCAACTCAATCCCTTTGTGTATCAAAGTTTTCTAATGATAATAGGGTCCCTAAGAAGGGTTTATTATTGAAACTATGAGAGGTAGAAATTGTTTATTAACTAGTGACTAAAAATTAGATGAACTACAATTCTATAGTCTTTTATATATCAATCATAGAAAAAATAGGAATTCAGGGAGAAATGTCTAATAGTTTAAAATAAAAACACATTGAGATTAAGAGTGTTGCAAGACATACTAGGTACTTTTTTCAATTGAAGTTCTACACATGGTGTAATTGTTCGAACAAAATTGTTGTAGACTAACATCAAGCCTCATCCTTTTCTCAAACATGCCATTTAGTTGGACTTGGATACAGTCTAAGTCCAACTTTTATAACATGAAAATCCTTACTACAATAAGTAATTATTATAATTTGGTATCTTAGGCTATACTTTAAGAAAACAAGAATCAAAATAAAAGTTGATGACATTAAAAGACTTTTTGGTCCATGTAAGATAAGCATATCTGAGTTATGCAGCCAACCAGCTCAAATTATAAAAATGGGCATATGAAGAGTCTTAGTCTAAGAGGTGATTAAATTTCTCTCATCATTTTAGATACCATAATGTTGTGAAAGGCATGGCTAAACATGACTTAGAAACAAATATGATGGTCTCATTACCATAACCAAAATTAATTTTCTCTCAGTTGCAACAACTCTCCATATGAAGGAATATTTTTGAAAGATATACCTTTTAGAGGAACAAAAAAGATGAAATTAACGAACCAATGGAAAAATAGAATAACATATAGATGACACTGTGTCAACCATAAGTGGAGTTGACAATTCCTACCCTTATAAATCTCATCAATAACCTATAAGTGAAATAGAGACACTTATTTTGAATATCATATTTTTAACTTAGGAAGCTATGGAGTGGACAAAAGATCATACCAAATAGAATTCCTTCCTAAATAATGGCTTTGGCAAAGCTTATAATCCGATTGAATAAACATTTATTCTCAACATGTTTTGATGGAGGAGCATCCAGCTCACTGTGACGAGGAAGAAAGGACTCCAACCAGGTTCACAAGCGAGAGTCTATTGAATTGTCAAATTCTATTGAGAATAATTTTTCTTTTATTTTATTTTACAAATGAGAAAAAGCTAGGTGTCTTTTATTTTTCAGTTTAGGATTACTGTAGTTCGGTTGTTAATTAAAAGGTAGCTTAAGAAATTAGAAAAATAACCATCAATTGTTCCTACAAGTCTTGGAATGCCAGAAGCCTATAGTGATGGAAAGAAATAGAAGTTATGTAACTATTTTTGTAACAGTTAAACCAACTGCAAACATCAACTGCAAACAATGGGCTATAAAGCCAAAAGACATGTAACAAAGAAGGGTTCAGTTCAGAAAGGAAGAAGTTGAGTGAATTTACTAATAGAAACTATCAAGCATTCAAAACCAGAGAAGTACTGTCCATCGAAATTGCCTACATAATTATTTGTTGATTTTCATTCATATTTTCATCACTTAACAGACCACTGTATCATTATAAATTAGTATACTGTCATGGATACTGTACAAGTATAATTCACAGTTAAATTTAAGTCAAGCAGATAGAATCTTAAACAAATTTCTAGTCATAAGACAACCAGTCGCGCTTACGTTCAAGCGCACAGCAACATAAACTAAGGACAAGCGAATACGTTCAAGCGCACAGCAACATAAACTAAGGACAAGGGAATACGTTCAACAAGGGAATACGTTCAACGCACAACAACGTAACCGAAAGACAAGCGAACGTGCCACACGTAACAAATACCATACATTTTTTTCATCAAAACAAATTTCATTTAAATTGTCCAGAATAGCAATCTACAGCAAAAGCCGGTAGGGCCGAGTTCCATTACATAGACAGAGACCAGTCTAGTCACGGTGGATGCAAACACCATCGAAATTACAACAACCGAGGTCAAATACAAAACCCTGAGTTAGGGTTTGTGACCGACCAGCAACACGGTCACGCTCGAGCCATATCTTTACACACAAAACCGAACTAGAACGACAATGGCAAACAAATAACAATACAGTGACCAGACACTAGACTAGCGGACGGGACATCCTCCAAGCAGAAACCAGCATTCACAAACAGAACAAGTTAGAGGCCTACCCAGAATATACGCAACCGAATACCACCGAGTACAGGGGAATACGCCGCCCAAGTCACCCATGAGGACCTGCAAGGAACGAGAAGGAAGATTAGGGCGTGTTACAGAGAAAATACAGAGGAAAGAAACCCTGTAGAAGCAACATTAATTTGATAAACAAAACCCTTACCCAAAGGACGCGAAGAGAAGCCGTATCTGGAGCAGAGAATGCCACTGAGCGACTCGAGAGAAAAGGGGCAAGTGGGTTAGACCCAGAACGAGGAGGAGATGAAATTGAAGCAAGGAGAAATAGTTTACCTGTGTTAAAACAGAAGGATTTTCCCGAAGAACCCTGTGCTTGCAGCCATAGTCAAAGCCGCATCATAATAAGGCGAACAAACCCAGATAATTACCAGCAATTGAACTTGGAATGAAAACTCAGAAAACCAGTAGCATACAGAGAGACCGCACGATGAAAGCCACATGACAGAGAACAGGAAGATTGAATTCAAGCCACAATCGAAATACGACCAACCGAAGTTACAGTGATAACCACAAGCAAGCCAAACAACCAGTTATTCTACCGAATACATAACCAACAGAGTAACAGTGTGACTTACCGAGGATTGATCACAAAACCAGGCAAGTAACCTCCATAGCAAGACATCATTATTTTCGAACAGGCGAACAGGATAACCAAACACGCAGCGAAGGTCTCAACGAGTACCCAGAACCAGTTCAAGCACATTACAATGCCCACGAATTTCATTACAGAGCCGAAGGAACCATAGCACAGTGCACCCATCGTTTTCCCAACCCAGAGCTCACAAACCCTCGGAGCAACAGAACAATAACCGAAGAAAGGTTGAGAAGGCGCGTTAAACATTAGGGTTGAGTAGTATACCGAGGTAGGGTACTACCATTGAAGTCTACATTTAATATCCAGCTACCACCAACCTACCAAACCGCGGGAGAACACCATCCAACCGCCACGTAAAGAATCCAACACATACCATAAAGCGCAAAAGCATTGCCAAGTGGGCTGGGTCCCATCAGAGTGGTATCACAGCTGTTTGAGTTGAAGAGATTTGGGAGAAATGGATATAGGTAGACGAGGACGAGGCTGAGGTGCTCGTAGAATGGCAGATGAGGCTTTAAGACAAGAACTCAGAGTTCTTACTGCTCGATTGGAAGCAGTAGAGGCAGGCAGGAGAAGAGATCCAGAGTTAGGTGATGTGAGCGAAGAAGAAGTGGAAGTAGCGGCAGATGGGCCTGAAGGTGAATCACCAGAAGTGAAGTTATTGAAGTCTGTATTATTGTCAAATAGCAGACCAAAACAAGAATTACCAACCTACGATGGCAGTTTATCGATCGACATTGTATTAGATTGGATTAGCGAGATAGACAAGTATTTTGAATGCGAGGAAGTTAGTGAAGACCGTAGGGTCAAGTTTGCAGCAACAAAGCTGAAAGGACACGCATCCTTATGGTGGGACAGTGTCCAAAACGAGAGGAAGAGGTTAAACAAACCTCTGATAAAGACTTGGACGAGGATGGTAGCTAAATTGAAGGGCAGATTTCTGCCATGAGATTACCAAATCGCGTTACATAGGCAGGTTCAGAATTTGAGACAGAGGGGACTGCCTCTGAAAGAATATACAAAGGAATTTTATCGAGTAAATTTGAGAGCAGGATACACAGAGGATATAGCAGAAAGGACCGCCAGATATGTAAATGGGCTGAGGATGGAGATTTTGGATGAAATAAGCATTTTGTCTCTCAAAAATACGGAGGAGGCATACCAGAGCGCGATCAAAGTAGAGGAGAAACTTAACCGAAGACAGAATGCTCGGACAGGACGAGGGTCTACCAGAGGAAGAGGCCAGTCCTATGGCAGGGGCCGAACTGCCAGCAACAGCGAGGAAGCCAGCAGTTCAAGGACTTCGGGAACAACAGAAAAAGGAGATGGGACGAGAGGTGGCAGATCGTTTCAGCGCGGCAAAAGAAATGGCCGTGGAAGGGGAACAGGTTACGAGTGATACAGATGCCACAAGTGGGGGCACCGCTCCTTTGAGTGCCCAGAGACAGATTCAACTGGACAGCGAGGCACATATGTGGCGCAACCGGAGGAAGCAGCAGCACCTCCTCAAGAGGCAGAAAATGCCCCAGAAACAGGAGAAGCTTTAGTGCTGCATAAGGTGTTGTTGAAGCCAGTTGATGAGAGTATTGAGCAGACGCAGCGGAAAGATCTGTTCAGGACAGTTTGTAAATCGCAAGGTAAATGCTGTAAAATTATAATTGACAGCGGAAGTACTCACAATTTGGTGTCAACCGAGATGGTGGAGAAGTTAGGACTGAAGCGTCTGAAACACCCCAATCCATATCGAGTATCATGGCTAGAGAAGGGGTACCAGTTACTGGTAGATGAGGAGAGTGAAGTTGAATTTCAGATAGGACGTTATAAGGATAAAATCATTTGTGACATTATGCCAATGGACGTATGCCACATCTTGTTGGGCAGACCTTGGCAATATCACAGAAAAGTTACCCATGATGGGGTGTTGAACTGTTATAAGTTCGAAAAAGATGGGGTTAGGCATACCCTTGTGCCTATCAGGGAAGAGATGGAGGGAGCTGAAGTAAATGAAACTAAGGCGTTGCTAATGAGCGGAAAACAATTTTTAAAGCAAGTTGAAAACAACGAGATGAATTATGCTGTAGTCAGAAAGACAAGGACAGTTCTGTTGCACACAGAAATCACATATTTCCCTATAGAAATACAACAAATGTTGGAAGAGTTTACAGATATAGTAGTGGACGACTTGCCGGATAAGTTACCTCCCAAGCGGAGTATTAGTCACCATATTGACTTCATACCAGGAGCGAGCTTACCAAATAAGGTAGCTTATTGAATGAGCCCCAAGGATAATGAAGAAATCAGAAAACAGGTGCAGGAGTTATTGGACAAAGGATTGATCAGGGAGAGTTTGAGCCCATGTGCTGTACCAACAGTTCTCGCCCCCAAAAAGGGAGGAGAATGGCGGATCTGCATTGATTCCAGGGCCATCAATAAAATCACCATACGGTACTGATTTCCGTTACCGCGTATGGATGATAGGATGGACTGTCTGAGTGGGGCAGCTTACTTTTCTAAGATAGATTTAAAAAAAAGATATCACCAGATTCGGATACGTGAGGGAGATGAGTGGAAGATAGCTTTTAAAACCAATGAAGGCTTATATGAATGGCATGTCATGCCGTTCGGGTTGAGCAATGCGCCCAGCACCTTCATGAGACTCATGAATGAGATGCTAAAGGAATATATTGGGAAGTTCGTAATTGTTTATTTGGATGACATTCTTATTTTTAGTAAGACACGAGAAGAACACTTCCGGCATGTGCGTAAAGTGTTGGAGAAGCTACAACAAAATAAGTTATTGATAAATTTGAAGAAATGTACGTTTTTACAGAGAGAGTTATTTTATCTGGGATTTTTGATAGCGGAGAATGAATTGAAGATGGATCCGGAGAAGGTGACAACAATCATAAATTGCCGTCACCGAAAAACTTGTTTGAGGTACGTAGTTTCCAGAGATTAGCAAGTTTTTACAGGAAGTTTATTAAAAATTTCAGCGGAATTTTACCTCCTATGTTGGAGACCATCAAAAAGGCGAGCCAACCTTTTCGATGGACAGAAGCAGCAGAAAAGAGCTTTCATCTATTGAAAAAGAAAATAACAGAAAGACCGATTCTCAGGCTACCAGATTTTCAAAAATTATTTCAGGTACGTTGTGATGCTAGTGGAACAGCAATCAGGGCTGTACTCAGTCAGGAGGACAGACCGGTGGCATTTTTCAGTGAAAAACTGAATGAGAGTATGCATAAGTACCCCTCGTATGACAAGGAATTCTACGCAGTGGTACAGGCGCTAAGGCACTGGAGCCATTATTTGTTGGGGAACGAGTTCGTGCTGTTTTCAGAAATTCTGCATTACAATATGTAATGCAGCAACACAAACTTAATCATAAACATGCCAAATGGGTGGAGTACTTACATAGTTTTAATTTTGTACTGAAACATATCAGCGGGCAAGCGAATAAGGTAGCCGTCGTATTTTGCAGAAAATATTTACTATTGTAGGAAAGCACTATGCAGGTTTTGGGCCTTGAACATTTACGAGATCTTTATAAGATAGACTCAGATTTCAGAGAAGCCTATGAGGCGTGCCAAAACCCTTTGATAAGGGGAAATAGTCCTTGGCTGGACTATAACATACAAGAAAAATTGCTTTTTAAGGGAGGACAATTGTGTATCCCCAGCTGTTCTATGAGGGAGAATATCATTAGTGAAAAACACAGTGGGGGATTGGCTGGACACTTTGGTATTGACAAGTGCTTGGAACAACTTAGTCACTTTTATTTTTGGCCAAGAATGCGACGGGACGTACAACGTTTTGTGGCTAAGTGTAAGGTGTGTCAACTAGCGAAGGGACATACCCAGAACACAGGATTATATACGCCATTGCCTATTCCACGCAAACTTTGGGATTCAGTGAGTTTAGATTTTGTGTTGGGACTGCCAAAAACACAAAAAGGATATGATTCGGTGATGGTAGTGGTGGATCGTTTCTCAAAAATGGCACATTTTGTACCTTGTCGGAAAACTAGTGATGCCACTTACGTGGCCCACTTGTTTTTTAATGAGATTGTCAGATTACACGGGTTACCAACAACCATCCTATTAGACAGAGACGTGAAGTTCACGGGACATTTTTGGCGTACCTTATGGGAAAAGATGAACACCCAATTAAGCTACAGTTCTGCTTATCACCCGCAAACCGACGGACAAACAGAAGTTGTGAACAGAATTCTAGGAAATCTATTACGCAGCTTAGTCGGGGAGAATTCTAGGATGTGGGACCGAGTGCTAGTGCAAGCAGAGTTTGCTTACAACGATTCGTTGAATCGTAGCATGGGTCTGAGTCCCTTCCAGATTCTTTATGGCATGCACCCTCGTGGACTGCATGAGCTTCGGGATCTTGGTTTACAAGAACGACGGAGTGCGGATGGAGAAGATTTTGCAAATGCATTGAGGGACTTACACGAACAGGTGAAGGCAAAATTACAGGACAGCAGCTCGAAGTATAAGGAACATGCAGATTTGAGGAGAAGAGAAGTTCATTTTGAGGTAGGGGATGAAGTTCTCGTACACTTGCGTAAGGAGTGGTTCCCTAAAGGTACGTACAAAAAACTGAAGTACAAGAAGATAGGGCCTTGTAAGATCTTGCGAAAGTTTTCAGCGAATGCCTACGAAATACAACTACAACCTGGAGTAAGCATATCACCTATTTTCAATGTGGCAGATCTGTTTTCGTATACATGTGATCTGTTGGAAGAAAAGAAGGATGAACCCGAACAATCCACGCAGAACACCCAGGAAGACAGAGGAAGTTGGAAAAGACAAATGCCTTATGTCCAACCTCCTGATATCAAAGGCATCCTTGAAACTTAGGTAGTTAGGCGTACTCGGCGGAAAAATTATTTTTAGTACCTGGTCAAGTGGAAGAACCGCCCGATTGAGGACAGCTCATGGCTTGACACCAGGCAGATTGAACGAACAGGGACATCGGTAGAAGAGATCATGAATGAGAGTCATGATCTTTTCTCACCCCGGGAGCCTCATGCAGGAGCATCCAGCTCACTGTGACGAGGCAGAAAGGACTCCAACTAGGTTCACAAGCGAGAGTCTATTGAATTGTCAAACTCTATTGAGAATAATTTTTCTTTTATTTTATTTTACAAATCAGCAAAATCTAGGTGTCTTTTTATTTTTCAGTTTAGGATTACTGTAGTTCGGTTGTTAATTAGAAGGTAGTTTAAGAAATTAGAAAAATAACCATCAACTGTTCCTACAAGTCTTGGAATGCCAAATGACTGTAGTGATGGAAAGAAATAGAAGTTATGTAACTATTTTTGTAACAGTTGAACCAACTGCAAGCATCAACTGCAAACAGAGGGCTATAAAGCCAAAATACATGTAACAGAGAAGGGTTCAGTTCAGAAAGGAAGAAGTTGAGTGAATTTATTAATAGAAACTATCAAGCATTCAAAACCAGAGAAGTACTGTCCATCGAAATTGCCTACATAATTATTTGTTGATTTTCATTCATATTTTCATCACTTAACAGACCACTAAATCATTATAAATTAGTATACTGTCATGGCTACTATACAAGTATAATTCACAGTTAAATTTAAGTCAAGCAGATAGAATCTTAAACAAATTCCGAGTCATAAGACAACGAGTCGCGCTTACGTTCAAGCGCACAGCAACATAAACTAAGGACAAGTGAATACGTTCAAGCGCACAGCAACATAAACTAAGGACAAGCGAATTCGTTCAAGCGCACAACAACATAAACTAAGGACAAGAGAATACGTTCAACGGACAACAACGTAACCGAAAGACAAGCGAAGGTGCCACAGGTAACAAATACCATACATTTTTTTCATCAAAACAAATTTCATTTAAATTGTCCACAATAGCAATCTACAGCAAGAGTCGGTAGGGCCGAGTTCCATTACATAGACGAAGACCAGTCTAGTCACGTTGGATGCAAATACCATCGAAATTACAACAACCCAAGTCAAATACAGAACCCTGAGTTAGGGTTTGTGACCGACCAACAACACGGTCATGCTGGAGCCATATCTTTACACACAAAACCGATCTACAACGAAAATGGCAAACAAATAACAATACAGTGACCAGACACTAGACTAGCGGACGGGACATCCTCCAAGCAGAAACTAGCATTCACAAACAGAACAAGTTACAGGCCTACCCAGAATATACGCAATCGAATACCACCGAGTACAGGGGAATACGCCGCCTAGGTCACCCGTGAGGACCTGCAAGGAACCAGAATGAAGATTAGTGCGTGTTACAGAGAAAATACAGAGGAACGAAACCCTGTAGAAGCAACATTAATTTGATAAACGAAACCCTTACCCGAAGGACGCGAAGAGAAGTCGTATCTCGAGAAGAGAATGCCACTGAGTGACTGGAGAGAAAAGGGGCAAGTTGGTTACAACCAGAACGAGGAGCAGATGAAATTGAAGCAAGGAGAAATAATTTGCCTGTGTTAAAACTGAAGGTGTTTCTCGAAGAACCCTGTGCTTGCAGCCAGAGTCAAAGCCGCATCATAAGAAGGCGAACGAACCGAGATAATTACCAGCAATCGAACCTCGAATGAAAACTCAGAAAACCAGTAGCATACAGAGAGATCGCACGATGAAAGCCACATGACAGAGAACGAGAAGATTGAATTCAAGCCACAGTCGAAATACGACCAACCGACGTTACAGTGATAACCACAAGGAAGCCAAACAACCAGTTATTCTACCGAAGACATAACCAACAGAGTAACAGTGTGACTTACCGAGGATTGAGCACAAAACCACACAAGTACCCTGCATAGCTAGACAACATTGTTTTCGAACAGGCGAATAGGATAACCAAACATGCAACGAAGGTCTCAACCAGTACCAAGAACCAGTTCAAGCACAGTACAATGACCACGAATTTCATTACAGAGCCGAAGGAACCATAGCACAGCGCACCCATCGTTTTCCCAACTCAGAGCTCACAAACCCTCGGAGCAAGAGAACAATAACCGAAGAAAGGTCAAGAAGGCGCGTTAAACATTAGGGTTGAGTAGTATACCGAGGCAGGGTACTACCATTGAAGCATGCATTTAATATAAAGCTACCACCAACCTACCAAACCGCGGGAGAACACCATCCAAACACCACGTAAACAATCCAACACATAGCATAAAGCGCAAAAGCATTGCCAAGTGGGATGTGTCCCATCATGTTTACACTGTTTATAGACATGGTTAAATTTGTTACTTTTATTTTTATCACCATTATGCACCCAAACACCTCAAATTATAAAAGTGGATGTATGAAGAGTCTTCCACTCAGAGATGGTTAAATTTCTCTTGTCATTTTAGATACCATAATGTTGTGAAATTCATTGTCAAATTTGACTTAGAAACAAATACGATGCTCTCATTACCATAGCCAAAATTAATTTTCTCTTGGTTCCTCTAATTTATACTCTTCTTTGTATTTCTTTTTCTGAATTGTGGGATGTGGGAAAATACAATATATTTGAAGTTGATAAACTGAATGTTTTGGATGATTATAATGTTTAAGGAGCAGATGAGATATGGTTTTTTTTTAATGATATGTGAATAATTAATTAATAATATATATGAAATTTTATTTGTCTATATTTATGTGAATTAGATGGTTAGTTATGCAGTATTTTTAAAAATTAAGGATACGAATGAGTGTTAAGAACAAGATTTTGTTGAGTTAATTATATATGGATATTGAAATATAAAAATAATGAGGATGATTTTTATATATTGAGACTTTTTAGTGGTTAAGTAGTACAATTCAATCAAAGAGTTAAAAAATATTGTGCCAATTGGAAAAAGTAGGTTAAAGTGCACAAACTTCCGAGAAGATGTTTTTCACTTTCACATGCACTATCACTAATGGTTATTTGAGCTGCGCCATATTAAAAGACAAACAAATTCATGTTACATGTAAACATTCAATGAAAAAATGTTGATAGCTTAGGTATCAATTGACATTAAATACCCCTCCAACTAAAATACCATCCCTAGATATAAGAAATCAATCTACCCTAACAATGGCTATTTATTTATTTCATATATTAAAAATAATCAAAACACTCAAGATTGAAACTATAAGGGCTTGCAATTGTTTATTAGCTAGTGAGTAAATATAAGATAAACTACAATTCTATAATATTTTATATATCAATCCTAAAAAAATAGGAATTCATGAAAAATGTTTAGTAGTTTAAAACAAAAACACATTGAGATTTAGAGTGTTACATCACATACTAAGTACTTTGTTTCAATTCAATTTCTATATATGGTGTAATTGTTACAACAAAATTGTTGAGGACTAAAATCAAGCCTCATCCTTTTCTCAAAGATGCCATTTAGTTGGAATTTATCACATGAAATTAAGTACTACCAAATGGCTTAATACTCCTCCAACCTCATTATTGAAACATGACACCATAAAAGACTCTCATAAAATCATATCTTTGTTCATTCTTAGATATAGATAAGCTTACAATGAGTGTTTGAAATAAATACTTGTGAGTATTGCAAGTAGTTGCCAAGTAGTTAGAGATCATAGGTTCTATTTTTGTGTATTGGTAATTGTAAATCAATATACCCTAACCATGGGTATTTATTTATTTCATATTTTAAAAATAGTCAAACTACTCAAGTTTGAATATTTTTCAAAATTAAGAAAAAAAACTCAAAATTATTGAAAAAAAAATATGGCCAAACAATACTCAAAGTATTAAAAAATATGACAAGAAAAAACAATCCGAAAAGGTATTAAGAAATTCATAAAGCCTTGCAACATCAATAAAAAAAATTGGGATTTTATCTTCGTGTTGTATGTAATATTTTAGAGTTAAAGAAACAACTATTTAAAAATTCTTGGTAGAGCACTTTTTGATATTTTTAAGTTCCACATAGATTCTCATTCCAATAGGTTGATACCACTACTTAAAAAGATGGAAGTGGCTAGCTATTAAAATATTACTAACACATTATCCAAAACATAAACCTAAAATAATGTAGAACAATGTGTACCAACTCCATCAACTTTTACAACCACATAAAAAAATATCTAAATTTGTAGCACAGTGATAATCTCACTCTCACTCACAATCATTACAAATCTAAAATATATATAAAATAATTCTCCTATTCCAATAACCTATTGGTATAGGTTAGGGAATCCTATGACAAGTAGGGCTAAATAAGTGAAAGTAGTATTGGGTATAACAATTTTCTATAGGGGATTTTCAAATGGTTTGGGAGGGTGTCAAAATATTATTTTTCCTTGCAACTTCATTATTTAAAGAAAATATTACTACATTGCTAAAAAATTACTAGAAGTCTAACCAATAATTGTGGGAAGGAGAAATGAGAATGCCACAATTAGGTTTGAGATTATGTGGTGGTATGATTTCAGGTTCTTGATCTTCCTATTATGTGTTTCTCATGGCCAATCTCAGTCCCCTCAACTACCACTTGAGAAATTCATGGATTGAATTCCATTAAAATATATTCCATTATAGACTCTAGAAGCCACATTCCATTATAGACTGTCGAAGCCACAAAAAAAATTAGCCCTAGAAGTGTCATGGATTTCGTACCAAATTGTATGCAACAATAGTAACAAAAATAACAAACATAATCCTCAATAATGTGAACATGATGGAGAATCCTCTAATTATAATGAAACATATGATTACACAAACAATATCAAATTGCAGTAATGAAAAAGCTAGTTTAGCCTTTTGGCATGGAGGGCTCGTAGGCATCAATGAGGCTTGACATAGCCTTCTCTCTTATGATTGAGAGACATCCTAACATTTTGAAAAGAAAACACAATTATGAGAGAAGAAGAGCATGGCATTTTAGTTGTAGAAAACAATTGAGCTTCCCAATATGACATCCATAATTATTGATGAAAGGATTTATGGTGGTTTTTAATGGGCTCATACAGCCAAGCCGCACAAAACTGTTATGGGTAGGATGAGTAAACTAAACCCCTAAGCCAATTCAATATTCCACTAAAGTCTTAACCCCATCATCATTCTAATTCCACAACAAAAAGAATAAAATAAAATGAAAAGGTGAATTAGGATTCAACACAAGGGTAATATGAATAAATGGTGTCTAAATCTCCAATGCTCACTAAATAAAATCAACGAAAACATCCATTGAAGACATCGACTTTTATAACATGAAATTCCTTACTGCATGAAGTAATTGTTATAATTTGGTATCTTAGGCTATACTTTAAGAAAACAAGAATCAAAATAAAAGTTGAGGACATTAAACCACTTTTTCCTCTATGTAAGATAATCATATCACCATTATGCACCCAAACACCTCAAATTATAAAAGTGGGTGTATGAAGAGTCTTCCACTCAGAGATGGTTTATTTCTCTTGTCATTTTAGATACCATAATGTTCTGAAAGTCATTGCCAAATTTGACTTAGAAACAAATACAATGCTCTCATTACCATATCCAAAATTAATTTTCTCTTGGTTGCAACAACTCCCCATCTGAAAGAATATTTTTTCAATGAAAGATATAACTTTTAGAGGAACCAAAAACATTAAATTAATGAACCAATAGCAAAAATAGAATAACATGTAGCTGGCATTGTGTCAACCTTCAGTGGAGTTGCCAATTCCTACCCTTATAAATCTCATAAATAACCTATGAGTCAAATAGAGACACTTATTTTGAATATGATATTCTTAACTTAGGAAAATTGAATTGTTTCCTAAATAAAGACTTTGAAAAATCTTATAATGGGATTAACTAAAAATTTATGGTCAACATGTTTACATTGTTTATAGACATAGTTAATTTTGTTACTTTTAGTTTTCTATTTTACAAGAAATGTTTTACTCCACAATTTCATTGTGAGTAGGTTGGTACAATAAACATGGGTAGATGCCCCACTTCCAATTACATTGTCTCCATCTTTGAATAAAAACTGAAAGCTCTTCTACATTGAATCCAAATTTAAGAAAAAGATAATTTCAATGATAATTTTTATGATGACAAAAATCCCATCTAAAAACTATCATTCCAGAGATAAATAAGAATCAGTTCTTATGAGCATAGAAACAAGCAGAACAATCTCCAATTTATCATTGCTACTCAAAATATTAACTCAAGTCCTTGAATTTCCTAAAAGACTTGCCCTGTTTCTAACAATCATAAGTGAGTTGGAAATAGGGTTGTTTAAGTTATTATTGAAAAAACTAATAGCAATGAGAGCCAATGTGTTGAGACTTTTGGGAACCAATTCAAAGAGCTCATTATTTTAAAGAGTCAAATAAGTGAAGAGATCCCAAAGTGTTGCGAAATTTTTTTATATGCTACAATTCTAGGGAAAATAAAATCTCTAGAACCAAGTTGTTTGAAATTGGTTGTTCTTAATGGGGAACCACTACAGGTTCTTTCTTTGATTTCACCCACAAAATAGTTGAAGATTAGAGCAGCAATATTGACATTAGGTAGACCAAAGATTCCTTGAGCATTCTACTATTGAGATTGTTTCTATAGACTCTATAGGGTTGACTTTTGTCAAGTGTTGCTATTAATTGTTTAGTTTATACATTGGCAAGGCCCATATGAGAGAGGCATTTCTCAAGTAAAAAAAAAAATAGGGAATAAGAAAGTACTCCATGTTTCCTCCTTAGTATGTCTTTCATTCATTAACATATCCAAGTTGATGAGACTACATGTTGAAAACACTATTTAGAAAGGATAACCTGTGGCAAAATTTATTTTTTCACTAAACTTAAAATCATACTCATACCACTAGCACAGCACATTGGGATATAAACATATCACATTACATGTGTATCACTGTGGCAAAGTCATTCATTGAATTCCAATCCCATCACCAATGCCAATGCTTCCGTACAAAAGTTGATATTGATGGGCATAACTTACCACAATTAAAATGTTTTATGAAGAAAGAATGAATATATAACCTATACTAGAATTATAAATTAAATGGCTTTGAAATGTTTTCTACCAAAAGAATGAATAGATAACACCTACTAGAATTATAAACTAAATGGCTTTAAAAGAAAACCAAAAAAATTATAATAATAGCTGTGATGCAAGTTCTCTTCGAATATTGGTATTCCAGTAACAGGAATACTCATCCACATTCATTAAGAAATATCTTACAGGACTAACCATATAATATAAAGAAGTATCTTACCGGACTAACCATATTGTTGCCGGACTAACCATATTGCAACAGATGCCATGCAGGACAATATAAGAATTCAACTCGACAGCCATTCCCATCCATGTAATGTTCTCCACCCAGGCCTGAAATATCTTCCCGAATTTAACATAGGCCAACAAATTCGATAGAGGACAATATTATAACTTAAGCAGCAAGCCCAGCCATGCAAATTTCGTCTCCTGTATTTATAGTTTGCTACCAGTTTGAAAATATAGTTTGCTACCAGTTTGAAAATTTGAATTATTTGGAGCCCGAGCAAAATGTGAGCCCTCCAAAAATTCTGAGGCCAAGGCGTAGCCGAGGCCAACGAGGGGGATTGGAAATAGTTTTCAACCAGCAATTGACGCGCCTCGGTTTTACCTCACTAGCTGCGTCATTGCCCCAAGCGCAAAGATGCCTATTATCATTTGTTCATCTGCTTTATACTCTTCTTTGTATTTTTTTTTCTGAATTGTGAGATGTGGGAAAATACAATATATTCCAGGTTGATAAACTGATGTTCGATTATTTGGTTGATAAAATTTGTTTTGTGTAATCAGATGGTAGTTATGAAGCATTTTAAAAACTAAGGATATGAGTTGAGTGCTAAAAATAGGATTTTTTTTTTCGGTTAATTGAATATGGATATTGAAATATAAGGAAAATGAGGATGATTTTTATGTATTGATATTTTTTAGCTGTTAATTAGTACAACTCAGTCAAAGAGGTAAGAAATATTGGGTGAATTAGAATAATTAGGTTAAATTGCATAAGCTTTGGAGAAGATGTTTTTCATTTTCACATGCACTATCACTAATGATCATTTGAATGACCCCATATTAAAAGACAAACTAATTTCTCACCAATTTTTTAATAAATTCATGTTACTTGTAAACATTCAATGACAAAATGTTGATTCCTTAGGTCTGAATTCACATTAAATACCCCTCCAACTAAAATTCATCTAATACCCATGTGATTGCTATATCATTCTCCTCTACTTAAATTTAATATAGTACCCTTAACTCTTTTGCAGAAGATGGAGTCCAACCAATTCCATCAACTAGTCCTAAGGCCCCAAAACACCAAACCTACATAATTTTAAAGCAATCAACTATTTTGTGGAAGATACAGTCTAAGACACTCAAACTAATCCTAAGGCCACAAAGAAAAAACCCACACCATTTTAAAGAAATCAAACTAATGCTAAGGCCACAAATCAACAAACCCACATCATTTTAAAGAAATCATCTTCTAGTTCATGAATTCTTTGAGGTCAGGCACTCCTAGTCACACTTTCAATTCCCTGCCCTATGTGGATCTTATTCTTTGACATGACTATGATGTAGCCTCAACAATGCCTAAATTAGAAAAGAAAAATATTACTTTGATTTATTAGGTGGCTATATAAACATTCAAAAGCTTTTAGAAAGAAAAATTCCTGAAACTCAATGTAAGAACATCCAAAATTAGCCCTTCTAATGAGTTATTAGTAATTTCACAAAGCAAACATTGTTACAATTTGGGGCAAAAAGGCTTCAATTATGAAGTGCACAAACAAAACTTGTACCAAGTTAATGAGTTATATCCAGTTTCATAATGTATGAAAAATAAACAGAATCCTATAGAAATTCCATTAAAGAAAAATAGTAAATTAAATAGGCATATTTCTATCCCGACCAAAATAAATTAATCTATTACAAAAGGTGAAAAAATAAATTTATTCAAGGAGAAATGAACTTTGTAATGATCTACAAAAAAAAGATTATCCAACAACTAATTAGCATGGTGCACAAATAGAACTCTATTTTACTAAACATAATACACAAATAATTATAGTTCATTGAGATTGGAGAAAGCTCTTCTTTAGGATAAGCATAATGCAAAAATAGCTAGTGATATGTTACAATGCTGCAAAAAAAGTTCCCATTGCATTACTAAATAATTGTACAAGTATAGAAAAAAAATAAAAGAAATGTTATGAACAAGAGTAATTATCTTATGTATTATAGAGTGTAAATGTTAAACCTTACATAGGCCCTTCATAAAAATACCAAATATTCTAGCTCCTAATATATTATGATATCACCTAAATTGCTCAAATGTGAATAAAAAAATAACTCAAGCGTCATGTAATGAAGAGAAATAAGTTAAGAACAATTTTTTTTTCTTTCCATCTACTATAA
>APFE030930104.1:0-14960 GCA_000404065.3 Pinus taeda
TTTTGATTTCTGTGAAAATTGTGTATATGGGAAGCAGAATCAGGTGAGTTTCCCCTCTCGTGGTAAGAGGACGAAACAGATATTAGAGCTTGTGCACAGTGATGTATTTGGACCTGTGAAGGTTCCATCACTGGGTAAGTCTATGTACTATGTATCATCTATAGATGACTTCTCAAGGAATACATGGATATATTTCCTTAAGATGAAATCTGAAGTCTTTGATAGGTTTAAAGACTTTAAGGCTCTGGTGGAAAATCAGACAGAGAAGAAGATAAAGGTGCTGATGACAGATAATGGTGGAGAATTCTGCAGCAAGGAATTTGAAGAATTTTGTAAGAAGTGTGGTATAGCACGACAGAAGACTACTCCGTATACACCTCAGCAAAATGGAGTCGTAGAAAGAATGAACAAGACGTTGATGGAAAGGGCAAGAAGCATGCTCAGTGGTGCCGGGTTAGGACAGGAATTCTGGGCAGAGGCGGTGGATACTGCATGTTTCTTGGTCAACAGGTCACCTTCATCAGCATTGGAGGATAAGGACTCCACAAGAAGTATGGACTGGTAAGAAACCCTCTCTTTCACATGAGGGTATTTGGATGTGATGCATATGTACATGTTCCAAAGGAGAAACGAACCAAGTTGGATAGTAAATCTGAAAAGTGCATCTTTATTGGGTATAAGGATGGTTTAAAGGGTTATAAGCTTTGGAACCCAGTCACACGGAAGGTTGTGTATGGTCGAGATGTGGTGTTCAGAGAGGTGAAAGATGTTATCAAACATGAAGTCCAACCAAAGGAACCTGTGAAGATAGAGTTTGAACTAAAGGAGGAAGAATCAGACTCTGTAGCAGAGGAGGAATCAGAAGATAAAGAGCCACAAACTCCGGCTGTGAGAAGATCAACTCAAGAAAGAAGGCAGCCAGAAAGGTATAGTCCATTTGCTTTCTGTTCAAATTTTGTTTTGTTTTTTACTGATGATGATCCCAAGACTGTGAAGGAAGCAGTGGATTCAGAGGATGGAAAACTCTAGAAAGAGGCCTTGGTTGATGAAATGGCATCTTTGCACAAAAATGAGGCTTGGGATCTGGTGGAGTTGCCGACTGGAAGGAAACCCATTGGTAGCAAATGGGTGTTCAAGAAGAAGACAAATGCAGAAGGGAAGCTGGAGAAATACAAAGCTCGGTTGGTAGCAAAAGGTTAACCCCAGGTGTCGGGAATTGATTTTGGTGATATTTTTTCTCCTGTTGCCAAGGTAACTTCTATTAGATTACTTTTATCTGTTGCTGCTACTTTTGATTTTGAGATAGAACAGATGGATGTGAAGACAACTTTTCTTCACGGGGATTTGGAAGAGGAAATCTACATGAAGCAACCTGAAGGCTTTGCGATGAAGGGTAAGAAAGAACTGGTCTGCAAGTTAAAGAAGTCTCTGTATGGGTTAAAACAGTCACCAAGGATGTGGTATCAGAAATTTGATACATTTATACGGGGACTTGGCTTCACCAGAAGCAAAGCAGATCACTGTGTGTATTTTAAATTAATTGTGACCATGTTATTTATCTGGTCTTGTATGTGGATGATATGTTGCTGGTTGGAAATGACAAAGAAATTATCCAGGATTTGAAGACGCAATTGTCCTCCAAATTCGACATGAAAGATCTCGGTGCTGCAAACTATATTTTGGGCATGGAAATTAAAAGAGATCGGGCAAAGAGGAAGCTCTGGTTAAACCAGAGGAAGTATGTCGAGACAATATTGCAGAGGTTTAATATGCAGGACAGTAAACCGGTGAAGGTTCTATTCCTGTAGGTGTGAGCTTATCTGCTGAACAGTGTCCCAAGACACAAGAAGAGGAAGAGGACATGTCCCGTGTTCCATATGCAAGTGCAGTCGGTAGCTTGATGTATGCCATGGTCTGTACTAGACCAGACATTGCACATGCAGTGGGAGTATTGAGCAGGTTTATGTCAAACCAGGGAAGGAGCACTGGACAGCAGTGAAGCGGGTTTTCAAGTATTTGCGTGGCACTAGTGATTATGGTTTGTGCTACCAAGGAAGACCAGGATTGGATAGAGTGTTGGATATTCGTGGCTTTGTTGATGCAGACTGGGCTAGAGATCTGGATCAGAGAAGATCTACAAGTGGGTATGTGTTTACCTATTTGGAGGTGCAGTCAGTTGGATGAGTAAGAAACAATCTGTAGTGGCACTATCAACTACAGAGGCAGAATACATGGCAGCCACTCATGCAAGCAAGGAAGCAGTTTGGTTGCAGAGATTGTGTTCAAGTATGGGGTTAGTACAGGGAGCTATAAGGATAGACTGTGACAGCCAAAGTGCAATTTTCTTGGCAAAGAACCCTGCTTATCATTCCAAGACAAAGCACATTGATGTTCAGTATCACTTTGTGAGGGATATGATAGAAGACAAAAAGGTGTTGCTGGTAAAGGTGGACATTTTGAAGAATACTGCAGATGCATTGACAAAATTTGTGAGCTCTGAGAAGTTCTCTGGTGTAGAGAAACAATGGGTGTTTCAAGGCTGGAAAAAAATGACTAAGCTTTCTTGTGGCCCCCTGTGGAAAGAAAAAAACAAGTGGGAGAATGTTGGGTTGTGTTATATTCTTTCCACGACTAGCCCACGTAGTTAACCGGGGGGTTAGAGGGGGCGCGAAGCCCCCCTTCATTGCGCCGATTGTGTAGTGGGGGGGTCACAAGGGGTTTGAGGCATACCCATAACACTACTTTATGGGGTTCGAGGCAGCGCCCCAAAAAATTTTGGTTTTGGACCCTATTTTAGGATGGGCGGACCCACCTATGGTTTTGTGCATGATTTTCGCACATGTCTTTAGACGCGATTGTTTTCGGTCCATGGTATTGGACACGACGGTCTTTGGTCCATGGTACTGGATGCTTTAGCATGTATAAATATGTATTATAACATTGAAAAGAACATAATGAAAAATCAAGCTGGTAGTCCCCGTTTTGGGATCCAGGGGAAAATATCTGTGTATATGTGTTTTATGTGTTATGCTCTCACATTGTTTATTTTCTATGTTTTAGAATTCATATCCAGGTAATTTTTGTACGGGGTTAAAACCTACAAATGGCAATATGATCCTTTGGGTGTCATAAACAAACTGAGACTCAAATTTAAATTGAGCCCTTTCATGCATGAGTCCAAGCCAGAGATTGAAAGATATGCCAACCAGTACTAGATATGGAGGAGTAGATGGATACTAGTTCCATTCTACATACTCCAGCCCTACAAGACAGAAATGCAAAAAGGACTAGAGAAGAAGGTTATTGCTCAAACAAAGATACAACAAATAACAAATTTGAAATTATGTATAGAAAAAGAACAAAGCTAAATCCAGTAAATGAGAAAGAAGTAATTGATACAATTGGGATCATTGATACAAACACTGTAATTAAAGAAAATTCACTTCCATCAGTTTTAAAGGAAACTCATCAGCCTTCAACTTCTAGTGCTCAGATCATCTAGAAGAAATATAGTGTTGAAGTCTCTTCTTCAAGTGAACCAATGGACAGAGAAATAGACATCAAAGAAAGATACAAAGATATTAAGGCCAAAAATGAAGAAATAAAATCTGAAATATATTCACAATACTGGAAGCAAACTCCTAGTGGCCATAACAGATTACTTTCTACATTTGATTGTAATACATGAAAAATGCAGATGACCTTTTTGTAGCCCACAGTACAACATCCTAAGTCATAAGTAGATTACAAAAAGACAGATTATGAGATTCCTACCAAAGATGTTCATCCTATAGACAAAATAGAATTTCATAAGCAAGCTGGAGAAATGCTATACTCAACTATCACCGACAAAGCTATGAGTGTAAAAAAACTACGAAATTCTCTAGAGAACATCAAAGCATAGTTAAAACTAGAGAAGGCATCCTCACAAGCTAAATATAATAGAATTAAATCCCTTGAAGATTTGGTTATTCAAGTGGGATATGATCCAAAGAATGTCAAAGGTGCAGAAGAACTCATTAAGAAAAAGAATGCAGACATTGTTGCATTGAAGACACAGCTAAAATTACCTCCCACTGAACATCCACAGACCAAGGAAGTTTTAGAGAATCAAAACCAAAAAGATGAGATGATGAAATTCATTCTTCAATTAACTGCTCAAATAATAGAAATGGAAAATGAGATGGATAAGTTAGTGCAGGAGAAAAAGGCCAGCATGGAATCAATCCATATCACTGATATTCCTATAGTTACTACATCAGTTCCTTCTACTTTAGTAGCTTCAATGGCCACAACAGTTCCAACAGCTACAACACTTCCCACTATATCAGCAACTACATCAGTTACAGAATCATCTACAGTTGCAGCTCAACCTAGTGATGAAGCAGGGAAATTAATCAAAGTTGTGCAGCATATGTCCATCCAAACAAATGAAATAAATAGACTTAAAGATCAAATAAAAAGTATAGAAGATGAAAAGAAGTTGGCACAAAACATGCATAAAAATGAAACATAGAAGTCAAGCATATTGACTAAGAGAATATAGAAGTTCGAAAAAGAATTGACATTGAAAGAACCACTTGCCCAAGAAAAGCAACAGCTGTGAGCCAATATCATTAACTCTGTTAATGATATTTGGCCATCCATCCAATTCATCTTTGAGTAGAAGGATTTAATCAAGGAAGAAACTGAAGTTATTCAAAAAGTTAAGGAAGAACTTGGTAAGAAGCCAAAGGAGGCCAATGAAATCATTAAGTTTCTTAATTCCAAGAACAAACAAGAATTGGAAGATATTGGCATAATTGAAAGGACTGAAACAATAATAGAAGTGAAAAAGGTAATTTCTAAGAGGAACTTGATGGTACAACTTGAAGAGAAATGCCAAAAAATGGAGCTAGCAATAGCCAGGTTCATGGTCAAATTTGATGTTTTGAGGCAGAAAGGTCTACCTAATCCATTGGTCATTAATGACAGGTCGATGAGGCATGAAGACTATAATAAGAAAATCAAAGAAGTGGCAAAGGAACAAGCAAAACATTCAGCCATGAAAGGAATTCCAACAGGAAAAGTGCTCTATCAGACCTTTGAGAATCTCTTTTACCTCAAGCATGAGGTAAAATATCTCTTTATCAACAAACCTACATTTGCAAAATACACAGAGACTGATGAAATCTTCAAAAGAATGGTAAATATTAAATTACCAGATGTAGAGTCTTGGGAAAAGTTGAATGATTGACTATGAAAATGAAAGGTAAAATAGTGAAAACAGGGAAGTCAAGAGCAGTCAAGGTAAAATAGTAAAGAATAACAGATCAGTTAAGTTAAAGAGTATCAGATGAAAGACATAGTTTAAAAGTCAAAGGAAAAGTAAAGGGACAACCAACATAAAGCAAAACAACAAAAGAGATAAATTAGCAAAATATCAGTGAAAGCAAACAACAAAGCTAAATAAATAGAGACAACTTGCATTAGTTAGATAGTCGTCTCTATCTTCTTGCATGAAGATATTTCATTTTCCTTGAATAATTCCTAAATCAGTTTTAGGATATTTCATAATAGTTTTTGTATAAATACCTCACAATTCGAAGTATTGAGTGTGGATTCCTTAACATTTCTATAGTGGAACTCATCTACAACCTGAGGGTTTATTGTACCATTTTCAAGTCAACAGACTGGACCGCATTACATTATAGGATTCATGTGTTAGGCAAGTTCAGTGAAGTATCTTTCAATTGTTCAAATTGTTATTTTTCTTAAGTATTCCATAAAATATTATGTTTTCCGAAGTTGGATGTAATAACTGGAATATTATTACAAAATTCGTTTAAGTACACCTTGTCTTGAACAATTATTCATCTTGATGTTTTCTCCTGATATTTAGAGTAGGGAATTCTTCATTTCTCCCTAGTTTCGGTTGACCTCTTTCATTTCCCTCATTATCCAGTTTGAGGAATCCTTAACTGCTCCTTGATCTTGGTTGAAAACCACTTCACCCTTCAGCCTAAAAGATCTGACTTTGCTTAGCTATCTTTCCTTGTGGACACTTCCTTTAGAACTTGATTCAGTGGTATTTTCTTGACACGTTGACTCCATAGCCCAATGGAAAATAAACAGTCTTCTACCCATCTAAGTCAATAATTCCACCAACAAATCAAATCAAAATCAAATCAAGCTTACATAACTAGCCTAAAATCAATTAACTCAACAAAGTTAAATCATTAAGAGAGAGCCCTCTCTGAGCATTAGGAAGGCTAAATCCTGATCTCAAAAGTAGTTTTTTGGTTACCTCTATTATTTCTTTAAACACAACATAACAACCGTAAGGAAATTTTGGAGTGATAACAGATATTTCATGCAACCTATTCTACCAATTTTCCAATTCTTCTTTTGAGTCTAAGGTATAAGAACTATCACACTCCCAACTGAACTTTCCCTCTGCAGTAGGGTTAATACAATCTTGTTCCTTCGCTGTCATTTGATAGATGTTGTCTATGTTAGCCGCACAATATTCTTCTTTGACTAGAGTTGTATATCTTACTCCTTTTGATGGATCCAAGGGAACAATTACTCTGATATTGTTTCCTTAAAATAGCATTTGTCCCTTCTTCAAATTAATTATGGCCATATTGTCGAATGCCTAGTCAATTCCAAGCAATGCAAGGTACGGGTTACTGTCATCGATGATCTCTATTACATGGAAATCATCAATAGTGTAAACTACTTCAACGTCCACTCAAACACCTAGTAGTCTTCCTAGAGGGAAGATATTTTGTTGATTTCCATCCTTAACTGAGTAGGTGACCATTGTAGCTTCAACTTACCCATTAATTCCCATGTCTGCTTCATCAAGAAATTAGCATCAAATCACAGATCTAAAATAATTTGATCCATCTCATACTCTCTTATCTGCACACTAAGCCTCATCTCTCTTCCAGTTCTCTTCTATCAATGCAAATTATTAAATGTGTGCATCTCACTTCGCAGTGTTTCTTTGGATGCACAAGAATATATCAACTCCTCAACCCATCCTACAACCTTTTGATTTGTTAACAAATTCATACAAGTCTACAGAAAAGACTCTAAAATACCTACTTGAATTTCTGGATCCTGGTCTTGTGTGAGAGCTCGATCCTATGTTGAAGCTGGTGACACATTGCAGTTACTTTTCTGAGCATATTTTTGTTGTACACTATAGGTTGAAGCTCTAGTATCCATGAAACTTTGATTTTCTTCCATAAATTCTTCTTTTTCTTTCTGAATATAAAAAAAAGGGAACTTTCTCAGCAGTTTTTCTAACCCATGCACTTTCTGATTCTCCCTTTTCATTTGCTTTATCACTACCGGTCGCAGCTCCACTTCTAGTGAAAACACTAATTTGAGGATTGTTTGTCCTCCTTTTAGTAGTCATTATTTGAATATTGTGTGTCGGTTGTTAATTCCTCTTTTATTGCATATTCACCATAAGTACAATACATACTTCAATTACATGGTCAAAGGATTTACAGTACTTACATGATGTTGTGAGATTCTGACAATCTCTCACAAAAAGACCTAGCTGATTGTAGTTATAGCAAATGATCTGTCCACATCCTCGACTAGGATCACCTCGACTAGCTCCACCACCTCGACCTCTTCCTTGGTAACCTCCTTGACCACCATGCTATCCATTTTCTTCATATCCATGCTCTTCCTCTTGCATTTTATATGTGTCAACATCGTGCTCAATCATTAGTTCGTAATCCTGAAAATTATTCTCATCGTGTCCTACTGATTTACGAAATTTGCAATATAGATTCCTTAGAGTTTGTACATATGTATGTAACAAGTAACAATATTTTGAATGATGTTGGCCTCAAGTCTTGCATATTTCACACCACAAGCTGGATCCTGCATTCAAGGGATTCGGTGCCCCACTAGCCATGTAATTCCTAAAGACATGGCACTACTCTTTAGAATGACCCTTCGATCTGCACTTCGTACACCATATTTATTTTCTAACCTATTTTCTTTTCTTGATGTCTTGTATCTGTAGGGTTAGTTTCACAAGATAAATTTGAATGTGATGCATGCCTATATTAGTAACTCATATAGGTGAAGCTTCCAATTTCATCACAATCTATAAAGCTTCGGCTTGACTTTCTATATTTTGCTTCATCAATGGAAATATGATATGCAGTAGCAGTGCAACTATAAACCATTCTTGATGTTTTTGCAAAGCTATGTCAAATATTACTTGATCCAATAACACCTTAAATCTATGATCAAAATCCCAAACATATTTAGTAGGTTTTGTTTGATCTCTTTTAACTCGGTAATGGACTGCGAATCAGACTTTAGTTTTTTTAAATCTCTTATCAATGTTGTTTTAATATCTGTGAATGTTCTATTTTGATTATTTGAGTACTTCATATTCCATATCAATGCTCTATCTTGGAACGTCGTAATGAGCTGAAATTTCTTTATATTATCCTCGTTTATATGCTTTGTCATCCATACAACTTCAAATAAAACTAGAACTCTTCTATATCCTCCAATCCAGTTCCTTTGAAAACAAGTAGATTAATATCGTCATCCATACTTCTTCTTAGGGGAAGAGGGGGAGGGGGATGGGGAGTAGGAGGGGTAGAGGGAGGGGGAAGGGGAGAGGAGGAGGAGAGCCAAAAACACACTAGCTATTATTGGATTCTAGTTTCTGCGAACTTTCAAGATGGAAGGGTGAATACTGCGACGCTACCTGGGGATTATTAGGGTGGATTTATTCTCTTTCACTTTCATCTTCACTTAAAAGAGGACTATAATCCATTTCTATAAAGTTATTAGGATCTTGTCAATGAGATATCTTTTGGTATCTACTCTATATATTTTTTCACTTTGCGTTACTTGGTATCTTGCTCAGATTTATTCCCTCTTCCTCCAAACATAAGTAAACTAGAAATTTGATTACATCTGTAAAACTCCCTTTTCACACAGAAGAATCTCAATCCAAATTTTCAAAGATTTTAAATAATTACCTCTCATTCCTTTGAGAAATAATCATTCTACTTCACTGTAGGACATGGTCAAGTCTACTACAAAATCAATAATGAATCCTCCCAAGATGTTATCAATCTAGAAATTGACAGCCCTTGAAATCCTATTGTTAGTGCTCTTGAGTCGTTGTATCAGTATAGGAGTCCACACCGTAAGCTCTTCACCCTTGAGATAATTCTCTCTTTCGGTCAACCTTGATATCCACTCGTACAAATTGGTGGGAAATGAAGCGAAAAAAATTTCATATTGATCTATAAAAATATACTTCTGTAACCAAGCTTCGGATGTCAGACGAGGATTTCTGTTTTCTTGATCCACAATTTTCGCTCTTTTAGTTCTATCCAGCCTTGAATCTCTTTATTCGATGGGTGCCACATCCACATGTCCTTCAAACAGATCATGGTCCCAACAACAAAACCATTTGTTGGTTTGGTTTGGGCTGACCCATATTCGATCTATACTACACACCAACAAAACCCTTAATCACTGTCCCTTTCAGCAAAGACCTGTAAGAAGATCACGGTCTCACACAAAGTGACGATGGGAGGATGCAAAACTAGGTTTATGTAGCCTTAAAGGATTAGGGGATGTGGTATTATGATATTTTCTTATTCTTAACATTCATAAATCACTTCACCACATCACGTCAATCACTTAAACGTGCTATCTAAAACCATAAACCATCATTGTACTGAAATTAAATGTAATTGTAATAACTGAAACTCTAAAATAGATAATAAGAAAATATACACATGAAGAAACCAAATTACCATGGTTCACCTCGATGTGGGGCTACATCCACAAGAACTATTGCTTAATATAATAAATATTGTACAACAAACAGTTCTTAGCCTGTGCACTAAGCTGCAAGTTGTCTACGCACTTAGATGCAGACTCGGGCCATTGCATAATCAACTACAAAGGCTCTCCTTCACTACAAAGCTACAAATCACAATAATACAACCATAACATTGATCTGGATTTAAAGATAGATCTGATTCTCTTCTAATTATTTCACCCTATATATACTATTACATCGATGGGTTACATCATTACAATACCATGGTCCAAATACCATGGACTCCCTAAAACAAGCAACTATCACCCAAAACCCATTGACCCTTTACAAAATCATGCTTTTACAAAAAGGAGGGGATTTGACCCACCTCGAAGCCCTTGCATTTTGTGGTACATCTAATTTTTCTCCATTGCATGTTCCACTTCGCACTTCTCTACATGCTCCACTGCACGCTTCACTCCACAAAATGCGGAGCCTTTGCGAAAATCTAGGCCAAATTGGGCTGCGCCCAACAATGGCTTTAAGGGTTTGCCTTCTAGAAAGAAATTTCGATTTCATACAATATGAAAACATTTCTAGAAATCTAAACACATTGACATATGCCCTAACTAATCATGTTTTAGATAGACATTTGCACCAAATGTAATTAATTTTCAATTCACATCACATCATATTGAAAGTACAATAGAAACCCAAACACACTGAATATATATAATATATATATAAATATAATATATATATATATTATATAATATCTATTAAGCTCGGTTTTACAAAACTTGTGCCCAAGACACATATGGCATACATCGCCCATATAAAAAACAATGTGCAAATATCAAAGTAGACAAATCAAAGGTGCTCATGATATAATGACACTGCATGAGACATCTTGCGCAATAGTTGACCAATACATCTAGGCACTCCTATAGTGTATCATTAAAGTCACAATAGAATCTAGTCGATTGTGGTCTTATGAATCCTATGTGTCAACCCCTCCATATGGTGCTCTACCTTTGATAAAACCTCTACTACATCAAGATCCCATAGTATATCATGTCCTACCACAGTGACCCATGCTGGTTCTACTGCCTCCTCCTATTGTTTTTCCTCTAGACAACGGAGATTTGAAGCATTAATAAGTTGAAATGGTCCTATATCTACATGAAACATCAATAGTTTAGTCTCAGAAACATAAATAAATGCAAAACAAACTTGTAAAACTTGTAAAACTTACAAGGTCAAAATTTCTTACATGAAGCACCCCATTCCCAGCCCTCAGGAAGCACGGGCTCAAGGTCATCACAAAAATCCATTCCTATGTAAGGATAATTGTTGATCATAATAAATTTTCTGTGTAGGCATCCAAAGAAGGCTGGTGAGAAGTTGATCTTCGATGACCTTGCATATCAGGACATATGATCTATCCACCTCCTCATCTGTGGCACCCTCATATCCATAGGCTCGAGTGTAATCTGCTATGGTTGAAGTAATGGAATCCACTATAGTGCAAAGGAAACTAAGATCGTAGCATATCCAAAGTTATTTAGTTTTATCTCTTTTTCTTTATTGGGCGCAAGATCCCCCAAGGAAAGTTTTGGGGCTTAGAGCCCAGGTATTGGTCATACATTGTATCTTTGATGTAAAAACTCTGCATTTTTTGGGATCAGAGTGTGTAGCTTGTAAATGAGTCATAGGTTTGTCCGCCCTTAATTTTGTAATGTAATGTCGGCTAGAGAGATCTACCCTAGAGCAAGGCTCTAAGTTGTAAAGAAAAGAAGCGGACCATGGGATTGTATAAATAGAGCGAGGCTCTAAGTTGTAAAGAAAAGAAAATAAAATAAAATGATCATGGAATAGAAGCATAGCAGAAGATCTAAGGGAAAAGTCGAGTCTTTCGGTCGTAGGGTAGGAGAAGGCTCTGCAGCTGAGTGCGCAGAGGCCTAGTAGTCCACAGCTAAGTGCACGGACCCCTGCAGTTGAGTGTGTAGGGCGAGTCGAGTCTGTAACTGTTGAAGCATTAATAAAGAGAAGTTTTACATCAATTTTGTTTATTTATTTCCTATTTTCTGTATCGAATATATTGGGTATAAATTGCATTTATGTTGTCTTTATGGTGCGTGAACATATATAGCTGTGTAGATTAAGTGAATGTGAGTTAAAGTATTTGGTTACACGAAGTTGACTAACATCTATAAGAGGATAAGTAAGATACATGATGTAACTTGGGGAAATAGCGTAGATCGCTGCCATAGTAGTGCGAAATCACCTCAACCCCTGGTTAGGGTTATGCAAATGACAATTATAGCAGATCGCAAAGGTATCGTAGGTCAGAATAGTGCATGAAGTAACCTGCATGGAGGTAGGTACAGTTTGACTAAATCAACCCCTCAAACATCTCAAGGGTGTGGAAACTTGGTTCCAGCATCCCCCCATACTGCTTCAGGTGAGACTTCAGTCCGCGCTCCGCTGGATGATGCTAAAATGGCCAGCAGTGTAGGGATTTGTTTGGCTAATTAACTCCAAACCTAGGTCAAGCCCCATCAAGCCAACAAATGGTTCTGTTGCCGGGACCAGAATCTGCATAGAGATGCCTGATGTCATATCATTGGAATCCAACTAAAAAGGAAATTAAAGGCTGATTGGACAAAAGAATTCACGAGTTCGTGACACAGGAGAATTGGAACTCATGACTGACAAAAGAAGAGTGGTTAGACTGCTACCTATACATAGAGATCCATGAAATCTTCTTCGTGCCTTTCCCTACTGAGTTGTACGAGTGGATCACGAAGCTAGAAAATAGCCAAGGAAGGTGGAAACTCGACAATCCTATTGTGTGGACCTGAGAGTTAGTGCGAAGGTTGGAAGCATCTGAGGATAAGATCACACACACTGTTGATCATTGGCTCGATCGGATTATAAGAGGATTCATTACTGAGTTCGGGGTTGACACCTCAATCAGCTACAGTGAGGCAGAAAAATGCTTTCTCAAGGGACCACGACGCAAGTACTAAAGTCTCTAAATACTTGGATTAAAATTTTATTATGTGAAAATATGTTTATGCAATTACCTTGATGTTCGGGACTATGTGAAGTGGAAAAACTTATAGGAATGAAGGAAATAAGGCACCAGAAACTAGCCCCTTGATTTCACCTTCACAAGGGGATGAGGAAGAACTTGCAAAGGTCTCGCCGCGAAGTGTGATCCGTTTGATAAGGCAAATAATTCTGTGAATACCACCCCCACACACACCACCACCACCGTCACCGCCTTCACCTCCATCTTTACCCGTACCACCTCTGCCACCATCGCAATTCAATATGGCAAGCACGATAAAGTCGTATGTGTTCAAGAGATTGGGAAATGAGGATCCAGACCAATTTTGGTTCGTTGTAAGAGCCATATGGGAAGCACAAGGAGTTACGAATGACAATATAAAAATAGCGACAATGGTTAGCACCCTGCAGGATCACGTGGTGACCTGTTATATTAACCACTCCAATGATAATCCAAATGCGAGAATCGCAGATATTCAAGCAGTGCTAAACAGAGAATTTAGCAAGCCGGAGTTTGAAGCACAATTGATCATTGAATTCAAATAGATCACAATGCTATCAGGTGAGACTCCTTGGGAGCTAGATCAGAGATTGAAATGCACAATTCGTGAAGCTAATATGAATATGATAGATGGACAACATCGCGAATGGTTTGTAGTGTCTCTAACACCACATCTGAGGAGTGTGTTATCACAACAGAAGTTAACGATTCATGTAGACGTGCTAAAGATCGCGATGAGGCTACATGAGACCCCGATGTAGGATCCTAACTTGGGATTTTAGCAAATCCATGTGCAGCTGAAGAATTATGCCTGGAAATGCAGAGTCTGAAATAGGACAGGACAGCGCGACTAGAAGTGCGTGAAGAGTTGTGGTGTGTAAAATGCAAAGGTCAAGGTCATGACAAGGACCACTACCCAGGTTTTGTGAATTACCTCGCAAGAGGAGGACCAATGCTGTTAAGCCCAAAAGCACAAGAAATACCTAGTATGGCGCCTGCTTTGTGGTGCGCGATTTGTCAAATAGGAGGAAAGCACACTACAGACGACTGCCATTTGTTACAAAAGTATACAAAAAATTCACAACAATTGTTTTGTAACTTTTGTAGGTCGGTGGGACACGATGAGCGCACTTGTAGGAGCTATGAGTTGATGATGGATAAAACTCCCACCTACATAGTTCAGGTCAAATCGCGGCCCCTAGACCAAAATGCAAGAGTGGCGTGAACAAGATTTCAGGGGCGCAGATGAGGCCGAGGTGAATGATGACCTGGAAGAGGTCGTGGTCATTTGATATGCTACAATTGCGGAGGGCTAGGACATTATGCCCGCGATTGTATGAATTTGACGTGGCCATCGTGTTTATATTGCACCTTGTTTGATCATGAGATGTCCTACGCTGATAGCTAGGATATGCGACAAAGGAGCACTACTGCCTCCCCCGACTCAGAACCTGTAGATGATGAGGTTTGAGCCATGCCAAGAAGATACAAATGTGAACATTTTTCTCTGAAGTGGAATCTTGATAGGAGATGACAAAGGAAAACAAATGAAAGATAGTACTTGGGTTCACAAAGCCTCAGTGAAAGAAGCAGAGTTTGACTTGGAGCACGCTCGAGAAACCTTCATGGAAGCCAAGAAGAGCTTCGTTGAGGCCTCCACTTAAGGAAGCAAAAATAGACCAGAGCCAAAGATGGACCCATCTATGCTCACAATGTTCCTGGAAACATGCATGAAGTTACTGCGTGACAGTAAAGCTGTAAAAGGATTGCAAGAACTGTTGAGCCCTAAAACTACCTCTCTTCTACATACTTTCCTAGACCTTTTTCCCACACTAGTGCCTCATAAGCCATCAAAGATCATTACATATTGATTCTAAGAGTGCATTTAATTGGTTTTCTAACTATATTTTTGTGTTTGCTATTTGACTTAGATTTTGCTCATTAGTTGCAGAATGCAGCCACTTTCCGCAGCTGACTCGTGATTTCGCAACTATTTTTATTGATCTATAGGTTACAAGTGTCAGCAAGTAAAACGAGGCACGTGGGCAATTCAGGAATGACCTGGACATGGACCAG
>APFE030930120.1:0-18404 GCA_000404065.3 Pinus taeda
ATTAAATTTAATAACTTATTTTAAAGCATTACTCTCTGGATTTATAGCTTGCACATATTGTGTACACTCTTGGAACAAAAGTACTTATCCAGGTTGATAATTAATGTGACGTAATTAGGAGTTTTAAAAGACACCTTTTAGCACCCAACAGGAAGCTTCTTGGTGTTCCTTATACTTTGAACCACTTAATTTCCCTTTTTTTTGGCCTATGTTTTCTAGGTATTTTTCTTGTACAAAAGCCTCATCCACCATTTTAGATTTAAAAAAATCACTTTCTTTCATAGATGGCTATGTAGACCCCCTAGATAGTTTAGAAGTACATCTAGCTTCTTGGGAGAGATACATAGAATTATTTCCATCGTCATGAATTATATGGTTTACCCTATACACTCTATCACTATCTCTATCTAAAGTAATGCGACTAGATCCAATAATCCCCTACATACCTGATAAGTTAGAGTTAGGAAATATGATAGTTTTAAAATCCTCCAACTTATTTATTGGTTAATCTCCTTGTAACCTAAAGGTGTTTGTGTGGATTTCCCACTAGGTTAAGGCATGAACCTCTAATTTGAAATGAGAAAATGAAATTTTATGTTCCTCCTCTATATGCTGAACACTAAAATAAATATATATAAAATTAAAACAATGATTTAATTTCGAAGGATCTACCTCACCTTGATATGATGTGATATCCACCTTTTCTTCCATCTTGAAGAGAGACTATGAATGGTTCATGGTGCTCAAACTTGACTACTCTTTTAGGCTCCTCTAGTTCTTCTTGATCCCTAATTTTACCTCTGATCTAACCTTTTAGTTGGATCCCTATATTATCCAATCAGCCCAAGCTAACAGTTAGGGCCACCATGAGGAGGTTCATATTCTAAATTTATATCTTTAACTTACACGTCCACCTACACAAACCTCCCCTCTTCCTGATCTTAGAGGTTATCATAAAATGATTTGTTGCCCATGGTTGGGGTTTTATGGATTTCTACTTCAAGTGATATGATCTCTTGCAAAACCCCACAAAATACTTAAAGAAACATATTTTGACACCAATATTGTCTATAAATTATCGTTGATATTCCACTAGATAGTTCATCACAACAGATCTACTATAATAAATTGAAAACAATATCCATTGGATAGTTCATCACACTAGATCTATTATAATAAATTGAAATCCATACTATGAAGAGTTAAATCCTTTTAAATTCCATATTCATTATTATTGATTTTTATTGTTTATAAATGTACTAGGTGAAAAGTGATAAATACAGAACAATAAAATACAAATACACACCATTCACAATGAATACCAACATATCCTCTAGGAACTCTTTTAAGAGAAAATAAAACTATAAGGTGAGGGTACTATAATATCTTTTATTTGGAATGGAAATAATGCAAATATAAAGGAGAAATACTCTTTATTGAGTTATCTAAAACCTATGGCCCATGGACTACTATAAAAACTAAACCCCCTTTATTATGCTCTTTCCATCTCTATCCACTCTCAGCTACTCTACTTTACTAAGGAATAAAATTCACTCAAATAGAATGGAACCCTTTTTCCTCCTACTAAACATGTTATAACACATCGAATATCCAACAAGGGGTTAATTTTGACTCCTTCAATTATTAACTAGACTTACAAATTTGATCCTTCATAAGTATTAATCATAATGACTGTTGGGTCTAACATGCGGATGCAAATTAGAGCTTAATTTAATGTCAACCCAGGAAAATAAAGTTAGAAGTGCCTATCTAAAATATATAGATCTAGAAAGATTTCTCATTTGTCTGAGATCTTAAAGTCCCCTTACAAGAACATATTCATTAAGATCTCTTTCAATAACTAATCAAACTTAGATCTAAAAGTTCTTTGAGATCTATGATTCTCTTACAAGAACATATTCTACAAGATCTCTTCCAACATTAGAACATCTAATAAGAAATTAAAAGCTGAAATGAAATAAACCCAGACCTAATAATTGTATGAGATCTTACGGTTCTCTTACAAGAACACTTTCAAATAAGATTCTTCCAATATTAGAACATCTAACAAAACTTGAAAGCTGAAATCAAACAAAAACATAAAATGAATTATATCTAAAATAAGCAAATAAGCATGCAAGTGAGGCCATGGGGGCCCTCCATAACTCCACAAGCACACCACTTCAATGGAGTCTCAAATGTAGAAGAAAAATTGAAGTATGATCCTTTATTCCAAAATCTCCATTACAAACCAACTCTAAGATTACAACTCTAAGCTTCTAAGATTACATACTCCAAAATTCTAAGATTACAAAAACTTCAAGATTCTAAGATTACAAAAACTTCAAGATTCTAAGATTACAAAAACTTCAACATTACAAATGGAACTCTAAAAATTACAAATGGAGGAGATTGTACTCCTATTTATACAATGGGATGAGATAACAAACTCATAATGATCATCCACTAATCTCTCTTTTAGTTCCATACATCTCTTCAACCATCTAGACACATAACCCCCTTTTGTCCTTGATCTTCCTCCATGAAGATCAATGAAATCTTCTCCTTGAGGTTATCTTTATCAATTCGAATTTGGATCCTTCAAGGCCACATAAAGGTGTCTTGGAAAGTTCCTGGCACCTAACATGTCAAAACAACCCACTTTCCCCATATTATAAAGTAAAATATATTATTTTCTATATTTAATCAAGAATTTTTTTCTCTCAAAAATTCTTAAAAAATAAACATATTTGGGAAAATATAATGAAGACCCATTAACTGGTGAATAATAGGGAAAGGAGTGACATGGTGGTGAATAATGGGTGATATAATGGAAGCATAGGTGAAAAATGTATGGTAATGAGTGATATTTGCATGACATTTTGAAGCCCAAACATACTCCCCAACTGAAGCTCTTGCATGTCCTCATGCAAGCTACTACAATGACTTATTTGATTCTTAGATGAGCTTCCTTTTACAAGATGTTTGGTTCTTGTGTAACAACCATCTTTCAATCATGGACTTCCTTTTAACTTTGCACATCTTTGGATAACTTTTTATTTTTGCAAAGAATTTACATATTTTAATGATTGGTTCTTGTGTTACAATCATTATTTACTTTGTTGCGATCTCTTTTTAATGATTGGTTCTTGTGTTTATAATCATTATTTACTTTTTCGAGATCAATCATTTTAAGAAGTCATTTAATATGCTCATCATTTTGTAGTAGTTTTTATTATGGGAAGACTATGTGGGTTAAAATGTAATATGAATGAGGGAAAAAAAAATGAAGTGTGAAATTCCCCCCTCCCCAACTGATGGTTTTTGGCAATTTTTAATGAGAAAGGGAATAGTGAAATAGTGGAATATTTTTCAAATATCATCATTTTAGCATCTAAAAAGAATTTCAAGATTAAAGGTTAGAAAACATCATACCTTACTTACCTAAATAAGTGGATGAATCATGCATGTTCAGCTACTGCAATTATGGTCCGAAGCTTCTTCTGCAAGTTGTGGATGAAAGATGGATCTGTATTGTCGTATCTGCTATTGGATAGTCTGATGAATCTGATGAGTCTGCTGAATATGGCTGAAAATATATAAGGCTTGGAAGGTATACAAAATATATAAGTTACATTTTCCCTCCCCACAACCTTATTTATTGACTTGTCCTCAAGTCATGACAAACTGAAAAACAATGAAAGGAAAGCTGCTGCATTTGCTACAAAATATGGCTCTTCAAGTCTTCAATGCTCGATAGCACAAATATTACTATGTGAATAAATGTGTCAGTGTCGAACATAGCTAGAAGTTGTTGACTTAGTGGCCATTAATGAATGCCCCTAGCCAACACAGGAGCTCCCACCATTGATTCCAATGGGAGTCAAGATGTCTAACACATCTTTGTAGGTACGAATAACTTTGTCGTGGTCGAGTTCACCTACAAGATCCAACGAACAAGGGATATTAATGTACTCCCATTGTTCATTGGCAAGAGTACTTGCCATTAAGGCATGCAAGCCTCTAGGTTTTTTTACAAAGATAATTAGACTCTAGGACTTTGACTCAATGATATCCATAGAAGCAAGGTTTTATTGGCGGAAATGAAGGGGAATGGTAATGACAAGGAAAATGACAATAAGATTGTAAGGAATGGATGTAAGGAAATGAATGGTGTATGAATAAGAACTCTTGTTGTGAAAAATGGATATGGAAATGTCATGCTTTATAGATTTACAATTGGTGGAATTCAAAATTTGTTTCAAAAAGGGAGGTGCAAAGTAGTGGTTGTGGAGTTGGATTTGTCTTTAGAATTTTTCATGAATTTAGTCTTGTGAAGACCAATTGTGCGCACAATGTACTCTCCTTAATGAATACTTGATTATCCTATAACCTATAAAAAAACTTGGTACAAAGAAAACATAAGTGTGTTCTAGAAGAAATGGCCAGTTCCTTCATGATTCTTACGAAAAAATTTCATACCAAATAAAACAAATTAAGGACAATCAAGGTGTTGAAATTGACTTAATCATGATATTAATATAAATCCATTTTTTCTAAAACTAACCATGAAAAGTAATACTCCCTGTTTGTGTCAGATGAAATATGCTTGGCAAAAAGATTGGCATTAGAAAGATCTGTTGTGTTCTACATATTAGTATGTCATATAAAAGCATTCAACAGGAATATGTTATGAGTTTAATGCCAACTTGATGCTATCAAAACAAGATAATAATCATCTATATAATCCTCCAAATGTTTGATAAATCGATCCTCAAAATTTGTTTACAAGTGTTCCATTATTTATTTTCAGACCTCCATGAATTTTGTGGAAATTTTTTATTTTTTATATTTTATATTTTATATTTATTTTTAAAAAAAAAATGAAATTCATATTTTTTTTTATTTTTATTTTTTAAAATTAAAAAAAAAAAAACAAATTTTTTTTTTTAATTTGTTATTTAATTTTTGAGTTTTTTTTTTTGAATAAAGAAATCAAAAAACAAATTCTATTAAAAACTAATAAAGAAAAATTCTAAAAATAAACTAACACTAAAATGGATTTTCTTCTAATATCCCTAAAAAACACACAAAATCCTCTAGAATCAATGAAAAATCTAGCTTTTTGTCTAGAAAATCAAGAGAAGATAATGCAAATGCCAAATCTCTCCAAGGTAAGTCAAATCCAATTTTTTTATCACTAAATTTAATATAGAGGAGGCATTTTAGTCAGGCAAATGCAGTTGTGACTAGATGTTATAGCTCCAAATCTCACTCTTATGGTTTGTGATGCTGCACTCATGGCCTAGGGCAACCCCTCCTTACAGACTTGGTCCAAAATTCAAAAAACAGTGTTTTATTCCTTATACGCAACATTGCCTTGAGTTAAATGCGTGTATACGTGGGTAGGCATATACCCAACCCGTGTATATGTATTAAAACACTTAAAAAAATATAAAACTCCTTAATTTCGGGAGGAGATCGCGGGTTTTACCTGCTGATCACCTGTTAGTGCCTGTGGCCCAACTGTTCCCAGCCAACTCCCAACTAAAAAACTACTTTGGGAGAGGTATAAAAAGACCTCAAGGGGAAGGCCTAAGGGAGGAGAGAAGAGAGAGAAAGGTTATTATACTGAGATTTTTCCCCTGACTAGGTTTGAAGACCCTTGTGCCTTCTACACTTCCCTCATTTGTACAGGAAACCTTTATTTCCTTGTGTGTTGATGTTCATCCACTACTTATGACATCATGGAGTAAGTCATGGAAGGAGTTTGCTAAAGGGTTGAGGCTGGATGGATCCGGAAGGAAGCTTTGCTTAGAGCCTGCGAAAGGTTACTCAGGGGAAATTATTCCTTTTATGCATTTTATTTGTCTATAATAAAGAAACACGTCTTGGTTCCTGATATAAATCCTCTTTATGTTTATGATATTCATGTTGGAATTCATATGTGAATGGTTGTTTAAAGTTCGTAACTAACTACCTTCTTTATAAACATGAAAATGAATTTCTTTATAAGTCTTTGTCCATATACTGTTGTGTCTTTGGAATTGGTTGTTTTCAGGACAAAGACGAAGGGACTTGAAGAAGGTTTGGACCCAAAGGACCTTCTCAAATGTAGGACCTAAGGTACGCCCCTCTTACTATAGAATTTGCTTATAATAGCATAATGGTTGTGTGAATGTGTGTTTCTCTTTATAGACAACTTTCAGTCTGCTAGGGTTTCAACCCAAACGCCCTAGGGGAGCATTTCCCTCAACAAAATTGGCGACTCCACTGGGGACAACACCCTTGTTGTTCCTAGTTTGGGTGTTTTTCAAGCCAATCAGGGCTCAGTTGCCTGTTTGATTGCTGTTGTTGTGTGGTCTGTTCTTGAATTCTAAGTTTTGTCAGTTTCTTCAGTTTGTTTTTTATTTTTCTTGAAATCTTTTATATACGTTGTTTTTCTTAGTTACAGAAGCATATATACGCTTGTTTCCTAAAGTCAACCCACGTATACACAGGTTTCCTTAGGATCAGTCGCGTATACACACACTCTGTACATAAGTATAGTCGCGTATATCTTGCAATTTTCAAGATTTGTAAATCCTTTTGCCTCTGAAGGTCTGTCTGGTGGTTTGATTCAGTCTGAAACAGTCATTATCCAGTATCAGTTTTTCGTTTTACAGCAAGCATCTTGCTCCAAATTCTCTATGATTGTAAGGGGTATTGGTCTTGTTTTTGTTGTTGTAAGCATCATCGTTTTTTGCTAAAGCATGCAAGATTTCTTGTTGGAACCTTGGCTGCTCTGATTCATCAGGGCAGAAAGATTGGCCTCAATATTTGTGTTAAATCTTGCTTTTGGTGACTTTTTGTTTGCTTGACAAAACCGCTTTTTGTGACCATCTACTTCTTTGTTTCATGAAAGTTGTTGATTGATACTTTCTTGAAATTTGTCTTTTTAATCTCTTTTGGTCTTTGTTGCCAAAGCTTTCATTGCTGCTTTTGATTGTTAAAGAGCATCTTTAAACACATTTATGGTTGTTGAGTTTTCATCCATTGTGTGATTTCAACTTCCAAAAGTGTTTGTTGCCTATTTTCAATCACAAAGTTTCAGTCTTGTTGAGAGCATTTTTGAAAAGACTCTTTTGTTGTTACTTTGAAGAAAACTTTTTGAAAAACTTTGTTTTGCTTTCTTGAACTTGGTTTTCATTTGGTTTCCTTTTAGTGAATGAAAGTGCTTTATATTTGTCTTTAAATTTGTTTTTAGTGTTTAGACAAAATGAATGGTATCATCTCATATTCCATCTAGACATTTTAAGTGGCAAAATAAAAATTGATAAGCAAGCAACTTTCATTTCTTGTTTTTAGAGTTGTTTTGAATCTTGCATCAGCATATATTTGTTGCATTAGGATAGATTTGCATATCTTTTTAGGCATACATAGCTTTGTTAACTTTTGTGAGTGTGAAGCATGAATTAACGAAAAGAAAAGAAAGATTTTTTTTATTAGAAGTTCCTTTGAACCCTGTAGAAATTGCTCTTCATTGAAAAACAAAAACAAGTGCATGTGCATATAGTTAGGTTTTTATTAATTTCTTTTGCGTCAAAAAAACCACTAGTTTCACTTCTGTTATCCCGTGACTTAAAGAACAACCTATTTTAAAATCAAGCGCTAACTAAAATTCACTAAAAATTTTTCTTTTAAGTTACATACGCCAACAAGTTTTAGGATTTTAGGGCCTTGGATTAGGCGAGTGGAGAGTTAACTCTCCAAGGCCATTTAAACGTCAAACATAGGAGTCTGAATAATGAATGAAAATCCAATAGCGTTAGGAAGACTAGGAAAGCTCCGGATCTGGGAGTTAAGCATGAGGGTCTGTGAAGATAGGGAAGAGAGATACCCCTTATCCTACTTGTCCGAACTTACCTCACGATTGTTCCGCCTGGCTTCTGCGAGAGTTGGTATCCATAGTTGCTACTCCTAGGGATCTACACAGGTGGTTGCAGAGGGGAATCCCATGGCACCTGAGGTCGACGTTGCATCAGTCTCAACATTACTACTGGAGGGCACCCTTGCAAAGCTTGGGGGCTTGCACCGGCGCAGGCTATTGTTAGGAGGTCGGCGTAACTTCCTCTGTTACCTTCGCTGATAGGACCGGACCCTCATCATCCCAGACTATCTTCGGAAGGCCCCTTAATTCACATTCTCGTATTTTGGTGTCCGGCCTTAATCACCCGGAGCGGAAATACTTGGAAGTTGTTTGACTGGCTGTTATCTTTAGGGACTTTATAGTGTGTGGTATGTGCTCTTAGTTGGCCTAGCTTGCTATTTTTTGAGTCTTTAGTTAGATCTTAACAAGAAATTCAAAGTGGCTAACCAATCACCTCGACGGTCTAGAAGACTTCGTGGTCTTTCACCACCAATTTTAGAGCCTTCTCCTAGAAGGCACAGAGGTAATAGTACTGGTGGGTTTTGTCCCATGGCAGTTGACGCATCGGGGATTGATCCTCCTCTCGGGGGCATTAGTATTCAAGCAAGGCCTGGCACTTCCGCGGAACAAGATAGGAACACTCCAGTTCTTTCTCGAGTTCGCTTATAAGTGGAGAACAACATAGAGGTAGAAGAACTCTCAGAGTCGTTAGCGGCTTTGAATTCTCCCCTACCATATAGTCATCCAAACGTATTACAATACGTTGGGACTCCGACGCATAGACCATCAAGTCCAGGTTGACCACTACTGGAAGCATGGCTTCTACAAGTGCTACGACTGTGCAAACTCCAATATCTGTACAAGGGGGAGGAACTATTTCCATCCCCTCCTCTTCTTTGTTTGGATCTTTTGCTAGCACGTCTTCAGTTGGGTCTACCTCCATTCCGTCCACGAATGGAAATTCCCAAACCAATGCTTTTGGTTCTGGATTCTTCCCATTTGGCACCCATTCACAGGGTATTCCTTCAGTTCCGTTTGGTGTCGCCACGTCCATGATGAGTGGATCGGCTTCATTCCAGGGTTTTCCTTTCGGAAGTGGTCATATACCACATTCCAACCCGATGATAGGATCCATGCCTTTTTCTTCTATAGGACAAAGCAACAATCCTTTCCAAGGTTGGACTAACCCTGGGGTTAGTGGCGCGTGAACTGGGAATCTGTTTTTCGACCAACAAGGGAATAGGCCGTACACCATAGTTAGTTCATTTCAAAGTATTTCTCCCTTAGCTTCGGCTTGGAATCCGTATCATGGGTTATCTACTCCTTATAATCGTTTAGGAGGAAACTTTGCTGGTTATGGTGGATATGCGGCCACATTTGGTCAAACTCTGAATTTTGCTGGATCACAAGGCTTGCCTTTTGGTTCAGCCGGTCCTACTAGTTACTTAGAGCAGCCTGGTGCCTTCCAAAATCCAGGTCAATCTTTTCAAAACTTTGGGAGTTTCACCCAGTCTGGGTGGAATCCCCAAGTTCCTCCTAGGCTTCCGTTTCTGGCAACATTGAACTTGCTAGATCTCACTAAGTTAACAAACGATCCAATCAAGTACAATCTGGCTTGGCCTCCGGTCCCAACCAAACTCCCTTCGGATTCCAAAATTCAAAGGGAAGAGTGGTGAGGACCCAGGCGACCATGTAACCACATTCCATTTGTGGTGTTCATCTAACTCCCTTATGGACGACTCGATTAGGTTGAGACTCTTTCAAAGCACCTTGACTGGTAATGCAGCCAAATGGTATATAGATTTGCCAGGGGGCAACTTTACATCTTTTTCTAACTTAGCCAATATTTTCTTAAATCATTTTCAGTTGCCTGTTCGTTATGATGTCGGAACCGAACTACTAGCCACTTTTCGTCAGGATAAGGCAACTCACATTTTTGACCATATTCAGGAATGGAGACGGAGAAAGAGGTTCATTAAAGCTGAAATCCCTCCGGAGTATCATCTCGAATGGTTTTTGAAATCTTTAATACCTGAGATCTCCAAGGATGTCTCCATGTCTAGAGTCTATTCTGATGAGAAAGCCATTTTTAGTGCCCAACAATTAGAATTGATCTACTCTTAGTCTGGGATCCTACAAAAATACTTACCAGATGCTCCTGGGTCTAAGGTTGAAGTAGCTAAGTCGAAGCCAAGTGCCCACGCAGATGGTATTGTTGGGTCGGTAGACATGAATACAGTGAACTTGTTGAACCAATTGCAGCAGTTGTCTTTACAAACTGCTTCTAACAACCAAGTCACATCGTCTAACCCTCCGGCTTCCCAAACTTCTTCGATTAATGTCATCCAATCTGATAACCCCAAAGGAAATCAAAATTCCAATGGGAAAAAGAAGGGAAGAGGTAAGAAAAAGAACCAGGATGGGAAGCCTTTCGCAAATAAATCCGGCAATAATGCTGGCGGTGGTAGAAATGAGTCTAAAAAGAAAGTCAAGTTTCCATGCAAGTTGTGCAGTGGAGACCATTTAACTCATCTTTGCCCCAAGATTGAAGATGTTCCAGTGCTTGTTAGGGCAGCAAGGGACTTCTAGTTCCCAAGCTGTGTTAACCAACCCTTTTCCCCAAGGGCAGCAACTTCTTGCTGGCGTGAGTTCAAACCCTGGAACCTCGTAGGGGAGCAAACCAGGAAGGGGAAAAATCATCGAATGTTTTCATGATGGGTTCTAACGTCCATGTGGCTACTCGCTCACGTGATTATGGTGAAGCCGAAACTTCCAAGGACAAGACTGTTCCTAGAAATACCAACCTTCATATTGAGCGACCCCCTGTTGAGACTACACCACGGATAACGAAAGGTTCCGCTAAACGCACGACTACTAATCCGAATGCTAGGGCCGCCCATAATTACTCCATTGTTGAGGATCTGGCTCAGAGTCCGTGTGCCATGTCCACTTTAGAGGTTCTCCAGTCATGTTTAGCTCAGCGAAGTGCTTTACTTTCCGCGATTAGGGCAGTCGATCCAACTAACTCTTTAGTGCTCACTTTCGACATGTTAAATGTCAAAAAGCGACTCCCTCATCATATGGCTTTTCAAATAAAGTCTACATACTGGAAAATTAACATTTTTCGTATCGTTATTGATGAAGGAGCTTCCACGTGCGTCATGTCGATGTCATGCTGGAAGGCTATTGGATCGCCTTCGGCTGTTCCTTCACCTACTATCTTGACTACATTCGATGGTCATTCTCATAAGCCGCATGGGATTATCCCGACCTTTCCTATATGTGTTGGGGGGAAGGTCGTTAATATTGAAGTAGAAGTCATAGATGCTAACCTAGACTATAATCTCCTCTTAGGAAGGAACTGGGTATATGAAATGGACGTTGTTGTTTCGACTCTGTTTTGTGTTATTTGCTTTCCTCATGAGGGGAAAATCGTTAAGGTTGATCAATTGGATTATTGTCCAGTCGATCCTCAAGCAAGCTCTGACTCTAGTGTTCCTTTAGTGGATAACCCTCGTCCGCCTACTGAGAATTTCGGAGTAGGGATGTATTCCTCGTTGATGGGTACTTTTGATCTTCCCTCTCCTTTCGCTAAAATTAATGCCATTTCATCATCTAAGGAGTCTCCTCGAGAAGAGTTCCTCCGAACTCGTTATTTTTCAGACCCTTGGACCTTGCCTTCACCTACGACCACATTAGTTGAAGGCCAAGGGAATGGAATGGCATTCCCTATATCTGCAGCTGAGCTTAGATATCAGTCTATCGTCAACTCTGCAGACAAACATTCTACTCCTTTTTCCGAAGAGGAGTTAGAAGGTGATGTGGCCTCGGCTTGAAGCCTTGATTCTACCTCTACCTTGGACTGCTTAGATTCAGTTTTACCTTCTGAAGAAGCAATTCTCGAAGCAATGATGGGTATAGATCGACCTTGGGAAGATTTACACCATCGTTCATACTTTCTTCCTCCATTGCAGGAGGTAGAATCTAGATTCTCCGAGCTTTGTACTAGTGATGTTTGTATGGTGTCAAATCCTTTGGCTCCAGCACACGTTCGTGCTGAAGGTAATATGTTGGTGATTTAAAAAAAAACACCTATAAACATCTCTAGGGACCCTAACACAATCGAGAATCTCTTCATCGGAATTAAGTGTTCCCCTGAAGAAATTAAAATTTACATCGACCTATTCAAGGAATTTCGAAATGTATTTTCTTGGTCTTATGAAGAAATGCCTGGAATTGACCCATCTATAGTTCAACATGAGATCAAGACGTATGAAAATGCAAAACCAGTTCGTTAAAGGCTTCAGCCGGTTAACCCTAGGAAAGCAATAACTATCAAAGCTGAAGTGGAGAAGCTACTAAAGGCAGGTTTCATATACCCTGTTCCTCTTACTGATTGGGTTTCTAATCCAGTCGCTGTATATAAAAAGCAAGGAACAATCCGAGTATGCATCGATTTTAGGGACCTAAACAAGGCTTGTCCCAAAGATAATTACCCCACGCCATTCATTGATCAGATTATCGACAAGTGTGCGGGTAATGAGATTTTTTCCTTCATGGATGGTTTTTCTGGTTAAAATCAAATTTCTATCGTCTGAAGATAACATAAGCAGCCTCTATATGTCCCTGGGGACCTTGCATATAGAAATATGCCTTTTGGTCTTAAAAATGTGGAGCCACCTTTCAGCGGCATGTATATGCTTTCCACGACATCAAGCATGTCTCGAAGCATACTTGCATGATCTCGCTACTCATTCTCGAAAGATAACTGATCACCCTATCACTTCGAATGGTTTTTTCGAGCATTCCCGTTTTTATAAATCTGGTTGAATCCCAACAAGGCGCTTTTCGTGGTTACGTCCAGTCAGTTGTTATGTTTCATTGTGTCAAATGAAGGATTTGGTTGATCCCTTCAAGGTTGAGGCAATAGTTCAGTTGCCTCCCCCGTCCTCAATTTGACAACTTCAAAGTCTTCAAGGGAAGGCTAATTTCTTAAGACGGTTTATAGCGAACTATGCCGAGATCACTAAAGGGTTCATGCGTTTGTTACGGAAAGGAGTTCCATTTGTATGGGACAACTTTGCGCAACGATTGTTTGATGCTTTGAAAAAGGCACTAGTCTCTACCCCGCTTTTGAGTCCATCGGATTATGGGAGAGACTTCCTTTTATATCTCGCTGTAGCAGAATCAACCATTGGTATGGTTCTCATTTAAGAGGATCATGCTCTCACCAAGCGTGTGATTTATTATTTGAGCCGAGGCTTAATAGGTCCTGAAATTCGTTATTCTCCGATTGAGAAGTTGGCCTTGGCAGTTGTCCATGTTGTCCAGTGACTCCATCATTATATCCTGCTGCGCAAAACTTTTGTCTTAGCGGTAGTCAATCCATTTCAATTTTTCCTCAGTAGGTGAGTTATTGGGGGCAAATATAATAGATGGATAGTCATTTTGCAAGAATTTGATCTCGAGTTCTTGTCTGCCAAGTCTAAGAAATCCATGGTTTTCTCTGAGCTAATTTCTGAGCTGCCTTGTGGAGAGGATACTGTTTATGAGGAAAGTTTTCCCGACGAACATTTATTTCTCATCTCTTCAGTTGACCCTTGGTATGGAGATATCATTGTCTATCTCCAGACTTCGAAGTTTCCCTCTACTTTCTCCAAGGATGAGCGTCGAAAATTACGTCACCTGGTTAAAAATTATGTTATCGTTGGTGATACCTTATACCGTCGAGGGGTTGATTCAATCCTTTGGTGTTGTTTAACCTTAGAGGAAGCAGATTCAGTGCTAAATGACTGCCACAGTGGAGCTTGTGGTGGTCATCTATCGGGGCTTGCTACAGCCCGGCGCATCTTACGTGCCGGTTATTTTTGCCCTTCACTCTTTAAAGACTGTGTGGAAGTGGTCAAACGTTGTCACCCCTGTCAAATATTTACTCGCAAGATGCATGCTCATCCAGCTCCTCTTTTTCCCGTTGTCACCGTCAATCCTTTTACTAAGTTGGGTATTGATTTTACAACTTGTAATCCGCCTTCAGCAACAAATCACAAGTACATTATCATGGTTGTAGACTACTTTACGAAGTGGGCCGAGGCCATGCCCACTTATAAAAATGATAGTGACACGGAAAAATTGTTCCTTTTCAATCAGATTATCTCAAGATTCGGTATCCCGAGAGAGATTGTCACTGATCATGGCAGTCATTTCCAGAATCAATTGATGTCTGAATTGGCTCTCAAATTAGGTTTCCGGCAAGAGCATTTGTCTCCTTATTATCCTCAGGCCAATGAACAGGTCGAGGCAGTCAATAAAACTCTTAAGACGATCCTCCAAAGGACAATCGACAAAAATCGGTCCAATTGGCACGTTATGTTGTATTCAGCTCTTTGGGCATACCGGACCTCTGTGAAGACTGCGACTGGTTTTACACCTTTTCAATTGGTTTATGGGATGGAATCTATCTTTCCGATTGAATTTGAAATTCCATCTCTTAAGTTAGCTGTAGAGCTCCTTCCAGAGACTTCGAGTCTCGAAGAGCGCCTCCTTCACTTGGAACATCTCGATGAGCAGCGTCGAGATGCCGCCACGATGAATGAGGCTCATAAGAAAAGGGTTTAAACATAGTATGATAAATCTGTCTGTCCTCGAGTCTTTTCTGAAGCTGACCTTGTCATGGTCTATGACCAAGATAAAGACACCTTGGGGGCAAGCAAGTTTAAGCCTATGTGCTACGGTCCTTTCATTATTAAACGATTTTTAGAAAAAGGGTCGCATGAGTTAATCGATTTTGAGGGAAACAAGCTGGCAGAGCCCCGAAACGAGCTCTACCTAAAGAAGTACTTTGCTTAAGTAGGAGTTAGGCAATGGCTTCTTTGTACATTATGTATATTTGTACATATATCGTCGAGAGTTTTTTGATATCAACACTTTTTGGTCTGCTGTGGCAGGTGTTGACGGATGACTTGGTCTATTTTGGGTTCGCCGATGGTGCTAGTCGGCACACTCAGAATCTCTCTTCCGCAGCTTGGGTACTCTATTATCCAACTGGTCAATTGATGGTATCAAGAGGCATATGCATTGGTCCCACTTCAAATAATATGGCTGAGTATACTGTCGTTATTAATTTACTATCTGAGGCAATCTCTCTCGAGATCGACTCGTTGGTAGTTTATCTGGATTCTCAATTGATAGTGTCACAATTAAACAACATTTATCAGGTAAGGGATCCATGTTTATATCGCCAGTATTTAAGGGTGAGGTTGTTGCAAAGATCATTTGTTTATATTAATTATTTTCACATTCCAAGATCTCATAATTGGTTAGCTGATTCTATCGCTAATGAAGCATTAGACTAGCACATCAATCATTCATCACAATAAAATCAAGCATCAAAAAGTCAAACTGTATACATGTATATATCATCATAAAGCATATCGAGTGTACATATGTTGTCCAAAAATATACAAAAATTGGGACTCAAATTCCCATAATCATGTCCAGCATATCTAATGCCCCGCCTCAGGATGAGCGGCCAAGTAGGTAACTATCGCATTGGCCACACGCCGAAAAGTGCAAACCTAGTCACGTGGCATGCCAACCACATGATGCTGCATATCCTCAGGAAGATCCTCTATCACAGCCATCGGTACTCGGCAGCTCAATCTCGTCAAGTGTCACTGGACGTTGTTTAGAGTTTGTTCTGTCTCAGCAACCGCCTCTTCAGTTCCCCGGCCGCGCCGTCCATGCCACGGGAACCCATCTGGTCGTACCGGCCCAATATCTGGAACATGATCATCATATTAGTCATTTGAATCCCATCAAAATATTTTTCAAAATGCATCATTATATTTGAAAAATCCAAAAAATCATAAAATTAAAAATTCTTACCAATCTCGCCCCATGCTGTGTTCGGCAGTAATGCTATATCAAGATCTCCTCGGAAATCTAGCCCAGCATAGGGGTAGTCATCCACGACGATGATCTACTGATCCCACCAGGTGAAGAAGTCATCGTCAAAAGCAGTCCTTGGGACCTCCCCACCCCCCAGACGTTTCATCAGATTAGCCCACCGACCCATGCATGGATCTCGTGGGGTGCTGATGGAAACTGCTACCCTGGGGCGGAGTGCGGGAACCTTCTCGAAAAAGAAAGTACACAGGATAGTCCCATATCCAAAGTTCTTGGTCTGTCCCCTCTTGATAGAAGTGAGCTGGCTCTTCATGTTGGCCAGAAGAGGAGTACACCAGTCGAACACAGTAGTGAGACAGTCAACTACCACGCTCATGGTTAGCCGTGATGCCTGATGCAGAGAGGACGATCCGTTCACTCGAGCTATGGTGAATAGGATTATCCTCAGAGATAAACTCACCACATGTGTGATAGAAATCTAGCTCCCAACCTTCTTGGGATGTCCCGGGAAATATATCTGTACGTAGTCCTCTATGGTGAGAATGCTCTGTGTCCTGCCCGGGAATGTACTACCTCTCTCCTTCGGGAAAGGCCCGTGATGAAATAGATATCCTCCACTTCTACCCTGAGTGGCATTTGATCAATCATAAAGGCTTCCTCCTCGACGTCCCAATAATCAATGAGCATCTCAAGTAGACGTACATTTTCTTTCATGTTTGGCAGTTTGAAGAATTTAAGCAAACCTCATCCCCGTAGGGCATCCAAAGCTTCAGGATCATTCATGACTTCATTATCCATCGTTGTGTGCTCTTGTTCACGCCAAGTGACCGGCATTCTGAGAAAAAAATGATTTGCAACTGTTAGTTTTGGTTTAAAATTGGTTCACGGCGTATACGCGGGTTCCTGTGCACACAGTCGCGTATAGGGCCTGCGTGTACGCGGGTTTCATATTACCAACCTGCGTATATGCCGCGGTGAAATTTTGGGCAAAAAATTCAATGGTGAAAAATCAATTAAAAATCTTAAAACCAGTCACAATCAATTGCAAGCTAAGTATAAGAGTTACCTGGAGGTTTTTGAAGAATTTGAACGGTCGAATTCGGTATACGGGAAGTTTTCTCCTTTTGCTCCAAATCTTTGCTCTCCAACTCAAATGGTAAAAATGGTGAGTCCAAAATCCCTTTTATAAGTTTTGGAAATGCAAAATTGTTTCAAAATTTTATTTTGTTTGGCCTCATGCGACTTTTAACTTGGGAGCTTGGAATGTCGAGAATGGTTTGTTTTTCAGGACATTTTGGATGTTTTTTCGACAATTTCGAGACGGTTCCATGGCTGCTGACCCATCATGGCAGGTATCATTTTCTCACTGGCATATAGGTTAGCAACACCATTTTTCCGTTGCATTATGCATACTAGCCTTCATTCGCCGATACATCTGCCATAGGGTCGACCCCATCGTGTTATGGTTCGTAAGCCATCTTCACTCGCCGAGTTTTGAAATCATGACACGATGGTAGAGCCATCCTTTACATGGGCATCGTAGTTAGCACCTCACTGACATTTGTTGCCCATGCTACTTCGATTTGAGTAGGCTCGGGAGTCCTCTGTAGTCCTGCCATGACTTATGCATTGAAGACTCATGCCTCTTAGCTTCTTCGCTTTGTTCTGGCCTTATACCCTAAAGGCTCCTTTGTGTTTAGTTTTACTATTGCATTGCATGTTGACCACTTGCACCTTTTGGCCTAAAGCCAGCTTCACTTGGACTCGTGTTTAAGCCAAATTTTGACCATGATGACTGCAAAATCAACCTTGCATACCTTTGACTTCTGCAACTTGACACACCTTGACCCATGGAAGGAACTTAACTTTGAGTGTCACTGACCAGTTTTCACCTCCCTGCATTGAGCATAGGAATGTTCCATTCCTAGGAACTAGATCATCTGTTCACCGACACTCATTCTTTCCACTATACCATAGCATTCTTTTATTAATTTTCAAGCTTAAGAGAAAAAGAAAAAAAAAAAAAAATTATTCCAAAAAGAGCGGGAACAGGATAGTATTTCCATTTATTGTTGGCAGCTAGAGTTAGTCATGTCGCCCTTGAACAAAGCACTCAAAACAAAGTCTCCTCCATTTGGGTGGGATTTATTTTGACTTAGGTATGCCTTAACCTTGTTATTGAGTCAGTTCTCCCCCGATTGGTTATCTCTTTCAATCATATGGAGGGTTCGTTCGTGCCTCCTGCATGACGAACTTATATAGAGTCATCATATGCTGCCACATAGTCACATTGAGTCGTGCTTTTGTTTAAGGGAAGTTAGCCTAATTCGGCCTCTCTGCGGTGTCTCTTGACTCATTTTTCAGTCGGCCATCCCTGGTTGTCAATGTCATGTCTATCATCACATCAGTTATATTGGTCCTTTACTCGTGCCGGTTTGAGAAGGTCTCCATTGACTTCTTGCTGGCGGGTCTTGTCCTTATCGACGACGACATATTGCTCTGAGGGCAGACCTAGAGCTGCACCCTGGCCCTATTTTCATTATTGATAGGTTACCTTGTGCTCAGCATCGATCAGTATTATGGGTCTTTG